>OY292402.1:2842577-3091688 GCA_958496205.1 Idaea biselata
AAAAAAAAATCGTGGGGCCCGAATACCAGCCAGCCGGGGCTGGTTAAAACATTTCTTATAATAGCTGTAAGTTTTTTGATTATTTTTAATTATTACTTTTATTATGTAGAGTATAGACCGTTAAGATCGAAACTGTATGACTAAAATATCACTCAAAATATGTGATCTAGTTAGCCACGGTGTTCACAAGAGCAATAAAATTCACAACGCACAGATCTGTGGCACCCGGCAGTTGCAATGTCACCTATTTTGGGAGATATTTGAGTCATACTTTCTTCCTCCGTATCCTATCTTACTTGACTATCCTCTATACCAGCGGTCGTCACACTTTTCTGGCCAAGGGCCACACAGGACAATGTGGGTATCAGCACCGGGCCGCAGAGTAGGGGCGTTTGCCTACTTATACGTATTCGGTTAATTCTGTTATATATTTCGCCTTAGGAAAATTGAAAACAAAATCATACATATTTTTAACCGCCTTCAAAAAAAAAACGAGGAGGTTCTCAATTCGTCGCGTATGTTTTTTTTGGGGTGTTGTTCACCTATTACTTTTAGACGGCTTGACTGATTGAGATGATTATTTTTTTTAATTGCAAGGTGGGAAGCTTCGAAATAGGCCGGAAATGGATCTGACCTGATCTGGACCCTTATTTTTGAATCGCTCGTGCGATTTCGGGCAACTTAAATAGCTCTATTTCTGTTGATTTTTGTTTAATGTCGGCCTCCTGCGGCGAATGCTTGAGACCATTCGTTGCGATCGTGCGATTCACATGGAAAAATTGCCGATATCGAACGAAAATCAGAAGAAATCGAGCTATTTAAATCACTCGAAGTGGGACAAACGATTCAAAAATAGAGCCCCTGATCATCGGAGATCGAACCGAACCAGATTCGTCTACAAAATCTAGTAAATATTTCACTTTCGATCAAAGGGCTTTAATTTTGAGCAGATTGCGCTATCGCAATCTGCTCAAAATTAAAGCCCTTTGATGATGAACTGATGAAATAAAAAATAATTTAATAAAATTAAAAACCAACTTCAAATACGAAGAAAAGTAATAGAAATTCGTAAAAAAAACAGTGAAGTCTGAAGTCGGGCAGATGAATTATAAACAAATCCTACGTAAAACTGCACGACTTTAAACTTCAGGCGTTATTTTACGGGTTTCTATTAGTTTTCGTTTTCGAAGTCGGCTTTTTTTAGAATAATTAGAAAAAGAAATTTATAAATATAATTTTATTTTATAACTTAATTATTAAATTATAATTTAATAATTATGTTTTTAAACTTTTTAATTATTGCTTGTGTATATCGATATATTTGGGACTACATGCAATCCTCATCGTGTCTTCTAAATTAGTTGAAAGACGACTGCGGTATTTGTTTTTCAAGAAACTTATTTTCGAAAATGAAGTCTCACAGAGATAAGTCCATGAAAATAAAGTTAAAACAAATTGTGCGCAGTCTTGTAGGTAAACATTTTTAGTTGCTAGGTACTTTTTCCAAAATCAAATCTGTTTTGATATTTTTTATGTAGTATCTCACTCATCTCTATCTTTGTATCTCACGAGCGCGGGTTTAGCTTAATTGGGATATTGAAAAAAAAATAAAAATTGTTTTTTTTATGTATTTTAAAACTTTATAGTTAATTACATTGATATTTAATGTAAAAAACTAAAATAAATGTTTTTTGAATGAATTATAAACAATTAAAAATTGATAAAAGATCACGTGACTATGAACGCGCCACAATTGGTCACTATACTTGTGACGTCATAATGTTAAAGTAATTTCATAACTGTACGGTGGTGTATACGGCTACTACACGTAAATTGACAAAAATATTGCAAATTTACTGCTAAATAACGATTTGTTAAAGTTAATTCCGATTAGCTATGTGTGATACAGGATTTATAAAGGCCAATTCTGATAATATTCCTGATGTTGACATATTTATGATAAATAATTTTTTTAAAAATGACGTTCGGTTCAATTCTGCTGAGGTTAGAGGTGCCAAAGCATCAAGGTAAGTCTATTAAAAAATAATATTATAAATCAAAATAAATAAAAAAAAATAAAAAAGCCTTTTATTTCTTACAGCAAGTATAAATTTACATGAAAAGGTTAGAATTAGTTTATCTTTAGAATTTGTTAGTAGTTTTACTTATTTTATATGTATTAATTTTATTTTTGATATCTATTTATGTTTATTTAAATCTATGTTTTTATCATTTTTTAATCTATTGCTTGATCTGCAAGAACCCCTCTGTAGGTGAAGGCCTCCTCCAAAGATAGCCAATCCTCTCTAGATTGGGATATTTGAATCCAGTTTGGGCCAGCTGTTTTTTTGATATCATCTTCCCAGGTGGCCACAGGTCTCCCTCTGTTTCTTTTGCCTTGTGGACCTGTCCATGTGGTCACCCTTTTTGTCCATCTTTGGTCTCGTAGACGCGCCACATGTCCGGCCCACTTCCATTTTGATGATTTAGCGTCCCTAGCCTTGGTGATGTGTCTGATTTTTGTGTGTCTTATTTTTTGTATCTTTTTAATATTCAGCATACTGCGCTCTATTCCTCGCTGGGTTGAGATTAATTTGTCCTTTATTTTTTTGTTGAACTTCCACGTTTGGCAAGCATACGTTAGGCACGGTAGAAGGCATGAGTTTAGCATCTTGGTTTTAATATTGATTGGCATACTACTCTTAAAAAATTCCTTCATTGCCCAGTATTTGTTCCACATTAGCTGTGCTCTGCGCTCTACTTCTTGATCGTTACTGTTTTGTGAGAAGCTAATTTGTTTGCCCAGGTATATGTAGTTGTTTGTATATTTGAGAGGCTCGTTATCAACATACAGTATTTTCTTTTTGCTGTTTGTCATCAACATTGTTTTTGATAAGTTCATTTCTAAACCTACTATTTTGCTGGCATCGTTCAGCGATTTTAGCATATACTGGATTTCCGAGCCGGTTTCAGATAACAGAATCAAGTCGTCTGCGAATCTTAGATGGCTTAGGTTTGCTTCTTTTATCTTTATACAATTAAGTTGACTGATGATCGATTCCAGGGTAGCTATAAACAGTAGTGGTGAAAGAGGGTCGCCTTGTCTTACCCCTCTTTTTATCGGAAACCAGGCCCCTGCTGTCTCTAGTTTGACTCTGCTCTTGCTGTTATTATATATACTCTTTATTATACCAATGTATTCTTTTTCTACCCCTTGTGTTGTTAGACTCTTCCATATGCTTTCATGTGATATACAGTCGAATGCTTTTTGGTAGTCAATGAATGCAATGTAGAGTGGTCTCTCGATATTTTTCAATGAGAAGTTCTATTGTGTGTATGTGGTCGATCGTCGAGAAACCCTTTCGAAAACCGGCTTGCTCGATAGGTTGATGAGTTTCTAATGTATAGTTCACTCTCTTATTTATTATTGATGAGAAGAGCTTGTAGATAGTGGGTAGCAGACTTATTGGTCTGTAGTTTCCTACATCATTTGGGTCTCCTTTTTTGTAGATTAGAATAATGTCGGACTCAGACCACTGGGATGGCGTCTCACCAGTTTCAACAATGAGGTTAAACAATGAGTTCAATCTGAGGAACCGGTGGATTTCTAGTGTTAGGGCTTGGGCATTGATCGCTACTCTCCGTAATTTTCGTTTCTCTATAACTGTATAGGTTCCTATAAAACTGTGTTGCTACGGTGCTTATGTCTTTACGGTTGTTGTGTATTTTTTCGCCTTCTTTCAGTCCCTCGATCCATATTTTCTTTGTTCTCAGCTCTTTGTAAGCTTTCTTTGTGCCTCCAGTTTGAGATATATGTTTTTCGATAGTGTTGTATCTGTGGTTTGTGTAATCTTTCTTTATATACTTTCTTATTAGCTTATGAAGAGCAGAAATCTCATTTTTCATCGCTCTAGATTTATTTTTTGTCTTCTGAAGTTCCTTTCGTCTCTCCATAAGTGTCTCTCCTTTAGTGTACGTTCTGACAAAATCTTGTGTGTTTTATGTTCATTATTTTTGTTTTGGATTGTTTCCAGGCTTCCCTTAATAGCTTTTATAATGTTATCGTAGTAGCTTTGGACTGATTTATTTAACGGTAGATTTAGAGTCTCCCTTAAGTAATCGTTGAATTTAGAAATATCATCTTTGTTACTTATTGTTTTTTTTTTTTGACAGTTATTGTATTTTGTTCGGCTTTTCTTTGATGACGTATGTGTAATCGTTGCTCTAACTGGCCTGTGATCTGAAGGGTAGTTGATATTTAGTACTTCTATATTTTGAAATAGGTGGGGACGGTTTGACAGAATAAGGTCAATTTCGTTTTTATATTTTTTATCAGGCGAGAGCCATGTCCATCGGTTTTTTAATTTTTTCTTGAAAAAAGTATTTAAAATTGATACCTTGTTTTCCATAGCAAATTCTATCAATCTTTGTCCTCTCTCACTCCTTTCACCGTACCCGTTCTGTTTCATGATTAAATATTCTTCTTTTTTTGGCTTACCAATTTTTGCATTCCAGTCTCCCATTACTATGAAGTCTTTGTATGATATTTCGAGCGCTTTGTTCAGTGTAGAGTAGAAGTCGTTGATTTCGTCCTGGTTTGTTTTTTTCTCCGTAGGTGCGTAGACTTGAATGATTGATAATTTTGTATCTTCAAATACCATGTTTAAGATCAATATCAAGATAAATCAAAATATCTAAGTATTAATTCTCTATTGAATATAATTATTTAAGTATTTCATTACTTTACGTTTTCATCGTTTTTGTAGTATTAGTACATAATGGTACAAAACAAGATGTAGTGGTCATTTGATCAAGCCTATAGTTACCGCAAATGAAAGTGTTATTTCGTCAAGCCGTGAAAAAGTGTCATTTGGTCAAGTCTTTGCAGAGTGTCAACTGGTCAAGTCCCTTTTTTTTAATACAACAAAAGACGATCGGAGTAGAAACAAAAGACGATCGAAACGAAAACAAAAGACGATCGTTACGAAAACAAAAGACGATCGAAATGGAAACAAAAGACGATCGAAATGAAAAAAAAGACTAAAGAAATGGAAAAAAGACGATCGAAATGGTAACAAAAGACGATCAAAATGGAAACAGACGATCGATATGGAAAAAACACGATCGAAATAGAAACAAAAGACGATGAAAACTGTCACTTGATCTATGATCGTCTTTTTTTTCTATTTCGAACGTCTTTTTTTTCATTTCGATCGTCTTTTTTTCCATTTCGATCGTCTTTTGTTTCCATTTCGATCGTCTTTTTTTTCCATTTCGATCGTCTTTTTTTTCCATTTCGATCGTCTTTTGTTTCCATTTCGATCGTCTTTTGTTTTCGTAACGATCGTCTTTTGTTTTCGTTTCGATCGTCTTTTGTTTCTACTCCGATCGTCTTTTGTTGTATTAAAAAAAAGGACTTGACCAGTTGACACTCTTCGAAGACTTGACCAATTGACACTTTTTCACGGCTTGACGAAATAACACTTTCATTTGCGGTAACTATAGGCTTGACCAAATTACACTATTTTTTGGCTTGACCAAATGTCCACTACATCCAAAACAAGAGCGATAACTTTTAAGATTCGACATTTTCGATATATTTTTGAGTATTTAACAAAAGCAACAATGACAACAGAATTAAATTTATCAATAGCCAAAACACTGTAGGTACTTTACTTATTATCTGTAAACTGCAATGAGTGAAAACTAACATTATGACGTCACACGCGCTCGGGCGCTGTCGGCGGCTGTTTGGTACTAGATACAAAATTTAAATTTTTATTTTGAAATAACTTTTTAATTATAGCGAAAACAAAAAAATAAAAAAAAAATTGTTACGAAATTCATATATGATCTTTCCATTTTTCACAAAAAAAAAATATTCAATAACCCAATTATGTAGGTAGCTTTATTGTCCTTGTATCAATTATGTTGTCAGTGAGAGCTCGCGTGCCTTCAGCATACACATACAAATTCGCGTCAAAATCCCAAACCTTTACTTAATTGACTATTGATATAATTTGTTTTGTCGCGCGCGGGCCGCACAAAAACCCGCCGCGGGCCGCATGCGGCCCGCGGGCCGCAGTTTGACGACCACGGCTCTATACCATCGATTAGTGCCTAGATCCACAAACAATAAGTCATTACATTTCACAAATGTAAGATAAGATCCGAGTTAATTCCCGTCATCCCCCCAGATGTTAGCGCGCGGCGCGGAGCCGGCGGACGGCGGGAAGGTGACGGTGAAGGCGTCGTTCCGCGCGCTCTACGTCACAAGGCAGAACTCACATCTCGCCATCACGTACCTCACCAAGGAGAAGAAACAGAAAAGTTTGTATTCTACTTTTTATTTGCTTAAGTGCACTGGGCTTTCATAATAATACTAGCTGACCCGGCAAACGTTGTTTTGCCTTATAAATTATAGATAGTAGCCGATTCTCAGACCTACTGAATACGCATATAAAATTTGGTAAACATCGGTCTTGCCGTTTCGGAGGAGTACGGTAACTAACATTGTGACATGGAAATTTTATATATTAGAAGATTTACTCTTACCGCTGCCGGTAGACTAATTGATTCAAGTCGTGCTCCCGATTTGAGTAAGATGCTGGTTCGAATCCAGCTCGTGTCTATCGTGCGTTGTGTTTTTGCAGAAGTGTTGTTTCTTTAAAATATTTCTAGGAAAGTTAGTGTCAATCAAACTTGTTGTCTTGGTTCTTTGTGGCGCGTCGGGCCTCTAGTAGTAGAAGTAGAAGTTAGTTTATGCATAGAACTGAACTGGTCTCTATTAGAGACTAGAAGAAGAAAGGTCGCCTGATAGTGATCCATTTCAAACTCGTCTCTGACGGATGAGCTTCACCAGTTCCAAAGTCTGTTCAGGAAATTACTCACACACCTTTAAAAATGTGCGCGCGGTTTACGCGTTTCACTCGCGTCAGTCCCGGTCCCGCAGGATTTTCCAAAAACCCTTTCCAAATTTTATGTTTCTAGGACCAGCGGTTTGGGCGCTGCGTTGATATATAGATCAGACTTTTAATTTCATATATATAGATGATGTAGTATTTCCATTGTGTAGTGCCCACTGCCCATGGTACAAGCGTAAATAGCGTAGTGTGCAACGTAACGGAAGCTTCAATGGTACGGCATCTGCTCGGGTGCTTGCGATCTGTTGCTGAGCTTCATGAAGGATAGAACGCAGTACGTCATGGCTGACAGCGGTAGCTTGAAGTCTGATGGTCTTAGTGCGAGTGTGGGGGTTCCTCAGGGTTCCGCTTTATCTAACCTTCTTTTCTCGTTGCTCCTGAACGACCTTCCAAAATCGATACAACATGCACAGCTATATATGTACGCAGATGATGTGGCTGCCGTAGTCACAGCGGACAGTATGACTGGTTTGGAGGGTCGCCTAGGCATGGTCGTTGGAGAGCTCCATGATTGGTTTAGAGTGAATGGTCTTAAGTTAAACTTGTCGAAGACCCACTTTCTTCGCTTTGATCTCTCGGGCCATGGGCGTCGCGACCTGGTGGTGAACGTCAACGGGATCCGGGTGAACCAAGTGAAGACTGCATCCTTTCTCGGTTTTCAATTGGATCATACCCTGTGTTGGGAATCCCATATCGATCAGTTATGTGCGAGAATATCAAGGGCCTGCTTTGCCTTAAACCGACTCGCAATAACACTCCCCAAACACACTGGTACGTACGTGTTACTTTTCAACAATCCAGTCTCTGTTGCAGTACGGTCTGGAGTTCTGGGGTCATGCAGCTGATTGGGAGCGCGTGTTCCGCATGCAGCGTCGTGCTGTGAGAACTATCGCACGGATCCAGCCAGATGAGTGCGTCAAGGTCTACTTCATCGAACTTGGAATCTTGACCTTGCCGTGCTTGTTGATTCTGCATATTGCGTTGTACGCGCGCGTTCATTTGTCTGAGTACACTAAAAGAGCAGACGTCGCGAGATACCCGCTTCGGCATGGAGGCAGGTTGCTCGGCGTGTCTAATCGGCTGGTGAAAGCGTCGCACACCATTCATTCCATCAGTCCCCACGTCTATAACAGGCTACCCGATGATGTTACTAGTGCTGGCAACCCTCGAATTTTTAAATCAAGACTCGGCCGGTGGCTTATTGAGCAATGTTTCTATTCTTTTGACGAATTTATGAACATTAAACTATAGTTTGACATTATTATTATCTATTTATTTCCTAATTTTGACATTTTTGACATATTGATGTATTATTATTTTATTCTTATTATTTGTACCTACTATTTTATTTTTATCGACGATTTTTTAGTTATTCTATGAATTTGGTGAACTACGAAGTGATTTTATGTTTTGATATTTTGTACCTATGACCTGTAATGAAATGATTATCAATAAATAATATGAATATGAATATGAATATGTATCAAGGCTTGTAATGTAGTTGTATCTGTCGTACAGTAATGCGCCTGGGCAAGAAGAAGGAGAAGCCGGGCGAGCAGGAGCCGGGGCGCGCGCAGGCCGTGGACGGCGTCGCGCGGCTCATCTGCTCCGCCAAGGGCTCGCACAACGCGCCGCTTAAAGGTACACACGTTTTACACTACATACTTATTGCTATGTAGCAACAACGGTCATTTTCCTGTAGCTAACTTAAACAAAAGCGATTTTAGATCTTTACTCCAGTCTTCAATAACGTAACTTGCTATCAGTACCTTGAATGGGCTTGGTTTGGTCCAGATAATAACTAGTTAGCGCAATTAAGCGCATATTTGCAACAAGGGCGGACCACCTTCTTCTAAACCAGGGGTTCCCTAACTTATTTGAGACGCGCTCCCTTTCGACCATAAAAAAAATACCGCGCCCCCCATCCTCCAGTCCAGATTATCAGGTCAGAATAAAAAGTATTCATTAATTAAACAACTATTTTTCTTGCTTATTAAAATTTTGCAAAAGCATACAAATGGTACCTAGTTGATAGCGCCCATGAGGTGGCCGCGGGGCCAGTCTAGAGGCCGATAAGGTTCTTACTTCTTAACAGCCCACTGAGGAAACAAATATTATGTTCTTGACACGCGTCAATTTCACATAATATTATTGGTCGTATTCAAGTCGTATTGAGCAGTCTGGAATGCATTATCTCATAGATCGCAGGTTTTTAATCTTAACTACACAGGTAGCCCGCAGCCCCCTGTAAAGGTCTCTGCGCCACCCCCCTGGGGGCGCGCTCCTCACTTAGGGAACCCCTGTTCTAAACTAATGGTTCTTACGCCATCTAGGAACGGTGGACCAAAATGAGTTTTTGTCGTATTATACTAAATGAAGATTTGCATGATTTAACATCAAAACGGGCTTTGGGTGCCCAACGTCCTTAGTATAATATCTTTTTTGATACAAATTGGGATCCAATTTACTTATATTTCTTTTAATTATCTTGTACAGTATTCATCGACGGCACAGAATGGACCGGCGTCAAGTTCTTCCAGCTGTCCACTCAATGGCAGACTCCAGTCAAGACGTTCCCGGTGGCAATGTGCGGCGCTCCACTAGCGCCACCGGAAACTTAAACATTTACACCCCGTACTTCCGGTAACGTTAGCTTCGGCTTGTAAGAGGCTTTAATAAAATGACTGCTTTTTTTAAATCGTCCCTTTGCCAAAATAGTTGATATCGAAGTTGTGAAGGTGTTTTTTTTATTTGGGGTCGGATTTTCGGATACGTTTTGGATACATTTTCTCGGGTCTTAATAGCGTATTTTGTATATTGTTGTCTCCTTGCGACCAAGACCATTGTAACATGGTTGACACGTTAACATATCGTGTAAATTCAAAAAGTTTACAATTCATGTACTCTCTAACTAAAACGTACAAATGTTAGATTTTTTTCGAAATTGGTTTAACATTTTTTTTTGGAAATTTTCGTTTCCTAAAGCTTTAGAAGTGGTATATTAGTAACTTCTTGCAAAATTACCAAAAATTCCTGAACTGTTTTCGAGAAAAATTTAGCAATTCTGAAACAGTAACTTTACTGTACTGACCCCTTATAAAGCAGCTTTTACATGCTCTACACCCGTATTAATTATCTGGTTAACAATTCACTTTGATAGGCACTGACCTTTGAAGTAATCACTGGTGATTACCACATTACGTCAAAAAGCAATGTAATGCATAGTGCCTATCAAATCGAACTGAGTTATCAACTAGATAGAAAATACGGGTGAAAAACGCACTCCGGTATTAAACTGCACCTCGACAGGTTGTCGTTTACATGATTTTCTACTGTTTTTCATGAATAAATATCGTTCTAAGCAAAAACACGACCAGTTCCTTCACTAAAATGTCTATAGGTCTTATTATTGTATGGAATAAGAACAAAAATGGCATGGCAAAGCTTGATGCTTTAAGAGGCTTCCAGAGATATAATGTTTTGTTATTACGTGAAGGAACTGCTAGCCTAGCCGATTTCGTAACTTCGTTGCTAAAACTACTTCGGTTGAAATTATTAAAATGGTTGCTTTCACGTAATTTTTGCGATTACGGATATACAATTTGACAGTAGTAGAGTAGATTACTTTATATAATTGACGATTCAAAGAGATATATTGTAATATCTGAATGAATAATAAAAGTACTTTGAATTTTGAATTTTGACAGCATAGTAGAAAGAAGTGATAGTATGCAAACGTGCACGTTTTCTAAAAACGGGCTTTGACAAGGTCATATATCAAATTGCCTACAATTACCTAAAACTTTTGTGACCTTTCCTACAAATAAGAGATCGGTCCCAGGAATCAAATTTGTATGAGTGATGGGCAACTACTAGGTAAACTGCGGTTACAGTAACTAACAAATTGGAATTGGAACTAGTCACTGTAACTATCAAGTTGTATTACTTTAATAGCAAAAATCACGTAAAAGCAACAGTTTCAATCGAGATTTGATAGCAACAGAATTACATAATAAGCTGGCTGATATACAAAATAGAAGTTGTATCTTGTAATAAAGTCCGTTTTTAATTTGCTCGCTGCCATTTGAGAGCTCGCGTCTGTTACATTGGTTGTAATGTAACGTGTAACGCAACATCTTTTGTAACGTGTAACGCAACGGATGTTGCAACGTGTAATGCAGCATCTGTAGTACGTGTAACGCAACGTCTGTTGTAACGTGTAATGCAACATCCATTTCAACGCATGTTGTTCGCAGAGCTCGCTAGTTAACTGTTAACTTACTATATTGTAGTCATTCATTTAGTTGTAGGTATTTACAGGCGTACTTAGAAACGTTGCTAAGGGTGGCTTTAGGTAGATAATGTTTTGTCTCATTTTCGCTGACCTTAAATGTCTCTTGCAAGAACGAGATAAAGCATTATAGTTAAGGCTTTTACTTTGGAATGTTTTAAGGTACGCTCGTTAGTATGCAGGCTGGTTTTTTTTTAAATAAAGGTATAATGGGATGGAGTCGAGGAGTTTTAAATGTGTGTTTTAGTTATAAACCTAAAAACCCATTTTTTTTCGATATCTCGCTCTGTGTTTATTACGACTTTTGGAGAAAAAAAAACAGCCTGTATTTATTTATACTCTGTGTATCGACGAGTAAACGGTTCGTGACAATTCCAATATATTATAGTACGTTAGAGTGTATTGTGTTGAAGTCGGGGCACATATCATTGTGTGAGTGTGCGTGTTACGTTAATAGGTATCTGTGATTCAGTTGTAAGTGTGTGCGACGCGTAGTCATTTGTTTTTATTTTAAATAATATAATTACGATTAATAAGTGCAGCTTTGACGGTCTGTGCGTTGACGTTGGTAGGTTTATGTAGGTTTTAATACGTTACAATATCTTCCTTGATATTTTCCATGGATTTTTTACGATTTGTTTAGTAGTACGCGACTTTCGAGGCGTTTTTGGTGCGTGTTTGTATGAGTGAGTGTTTGTAGTTGTGTAGCTTTGTGAGATATAGAATGACAGCGCTTGAGTTGTACAAATCAAAACGACAATGTATACAGACGCACACGCACATACAACCACGCGCCAACGTGACTTGAGAGATGTATAGCATGAATTTATATATAACCCTGTTTGGGCACTTCCGAGTCAAAACGATGTAATTTATTGTTTTAAAAAATAAATTCTGTGAATATCAGAACCCCATCTAGCTAAATAAGCTACTAAAGCTTGTGCTATGGTGATTAAACAACTGATATAATATTTATATTTATGTTCTTCAGCTTTTACGAAATTTAAGTTAATTTTCTACTCAGGATGAGACCCTAAGTTAAAATAGGCATTAGGCCTCTTTCCAGCGGACGCTATGGTCATTCTCATAGCTTTTTTTTTCAATTTCTGGCTTCGCACGATCTGTGCATATCGCCAGTGTCAAGTTAATGTTAGCAACTGAGTCAGATTTCGGGAACTCCTACAGATAACGACTGTAATGTAATATCATAGGGTTAAATACGATTTTTCTCATACCTTTTACATGTTATGTGTAATTAGATGTATAGTTGTAATATCGCTGTAGTATCTTTGTATGACAAGTGCAATTTAATTGAGATTTGAATTTCTTTGCGTACGAAAACATTTATCGTGGGCAAGGTTAGTTGAATTCTATATTAAAGGCTTCTATTTGTACTGTAGTGGTTTATCGTGCGATAATGCAAGTTTGTACAGTCAATAAAATAATTAAATTAGTACACTTATTGTGTACTAATTTTACCACGGTCCGAGGGTATAGTACATTCACCAATCCGATAGGCTCCCGTGGCGTATTACTGCCTAATGCCTAACCTTCTCGTAAAATAAGAAGCGGAATGCCGTTAAACTTTTCAAGGACTTAACTGATCCATCTTTGAATAAATATTCATACTCTTTCATAAGTAAAAAGCTCTAGTTTCTATTTAGTTGGTAATTCAGTTTGATAGGCATTATGCATTACATAACTGTTTTGAAGTAAACACTGGTGTTTACCACGTTACGTCAAATACTACAATGTCTATCAGAGTTAGTGATCAATTAGATAAATAATACGAGTGCAGAAACCGGTTAATTAGGTATTTTAATTTGCATTAAGTTTCGGATTTTGTTCCACTGCAGTCTTCCTTCTTCTTCTAGATGAGTATGCTACATCATAGACCATATCATCACTAACCATCTGTTGTGATAGTGGTCATAAACCTTCATCTATCGTGTAATAAAATAAATGGCGGCGGTTTATCGCGCGATATCGCTACAGTGTGGTAGAAGTAATTGCACAAGCTGTAGGCATGTTAGGGAACGACGGTAATGTTTATAAAATATTACTCTTTTTCCATTTAAATTGTAACCTATAACCGAGCTATAATACAATTTTTACTGATCCGTATAAAGTCTAGTCGTCGTATAATACCTATAGATTTTTCTTCGGTGCTGATATGAAATTAAATTCATTTCAGAGACATCGTGCGTTCAAAAATGCCTAAAAAAATAAAAGCTACGCGATTAAAACCGAAAAATGAGTTTAATTTCATATATTATTGGTACCTCCTTTATTATTCGCTATTTATAAATTAATTAGTTTTCCAAAGAGCTCATTTTATGTTAGACGTTCTTACAACGATTTTGAATGTATTTACTTTGAAAATTAAATTAAATTGTCTATCGTGAATTTGAGCTCTTGCAACGTCCTCTGATATATCTTCCAAATATTTTTTACAGAATAATTTGTAGTAATGAACTTCACGTTTTTATTAGAGTTAGTGCCAAATGTCAGAGTACGTATTGATACTTCGTTGGGGAGATGTATTTCATACTTTTTGTCTGCCGCAAAAACATGCATTAGGTATGTAACATGTAAAGCCACATTTACATGTTACATACCTAATGCATGTTTTTTAATTATTTTCGAGTCATTTATATGACCGATTTAGACTAGGGTATGAAATACATAATAGAAGTGATCAAAAGTTTATTGAAATCAAACACTTAAAAATCATAATTAATATTAATAGAAGAAAATGACTGAAAAAGTGCTCTGGCACACTGAATTTTACTTTTAACATGGTTTTCTTTACTCGACTCCGAGGAAAGTCTTATATTAAAATATTATGTTTTACCTTCCCTATAATGCCTTCCCATTAATTTTACCTAATTTCTTTTATAAAAGTATGCATTACAACATCGCTCATACAGAGCTTAATCTACAATAAATTAATGATTAACCTAATAGGTCTTTAGATTATTGTATTAATCCAGTCACATTTACCATGTCTTTAATCAATCTTATCTTTTCTGTATTATGAATGTATTTAGTAAAGATCGCCCTATCAGAACTAACTAAGGCACTATGCCAGTACATTGCTGCTTTGGCGTGACGTGATAATAACCAGTCATTTCCACCGGTGCAAAATCACTTCAAAAAAAGCTGTTTCATTTCCAAAAAAATAAACTATATTTAAAAAAATAAATAATAAATCGCTTTTCCTCTGAAAAACTGTCATGAGATGCTAAAAGTAAGTTAATATTATCATCGATAGATAGAGAAATATTTTCTACTTTTTATTATGTTACGACAGTTTTTCCGAGAAAAGTCGAAATGTTATTGCTCATTTTGTATGTATTTCGCATATTGTACCTACATTGTAATGATGATACACAGAAATACACACGGAAACAATTCAATTTTGCCATATTACTATTCCTAGAGGCTTCTAAAATACCTCAAATATGAACTTCTTACTTCTCCAACGTTTTAAACACATTTCTACAATAATATTTAAACTCTCCAGTTAAACTCTCCAGTAGGTTCAAATAATCAAAACAAACCCCCTCCTTCTTTGAGTCGGTTAATAATTTCAAACGCTTACATTACAAGAAATATACTTACGCTCCGTTTTAAAAATACAATAAATACTATGCAATTTTCAAGTAATCGCCCTTACAGGGGCATATTAGCAATGTATCTACCTATATCAATTTAGACATTATAAGATTGAGTATTAGAGTATTGTACATTTATTACTGACTAAAGGTTGCGTTATATGCGGTCAGTTACATGGTAGTATCTGACGCTGTCCAGTGTTGGACGTCTACCATGACTTGATACGTAAAATACGTACACTGAAACGTTAACTGGTACTGTTACGTTTCAGTGCACGCACTCATAGGATTGAATACGTAAATACGTGCAATGTAACGTTAACAGTTTGGGCATATCCACAACGCAACATATCGGCTTGCGCAGCAAACATGCCACTACCGCTGCGGCCAGGGTCAAACTGTTAACGTCACAGTGCATAGATTTACGTAGTAACTTGAGGGTGCAGTTTGACCTTATGTCTGTTTGGTAGCGACATGTGTCGGCCGCTTGAGCCGATATTTTGCGTCGCGGCAAACCGTTAAGCGAAGTTTACATTACGAAACTACTAGCATGACTCATTTTCACTAAGAAATTCGTAGACACAGCAGTAAGCACTATTTGATAAACTTGCTTCCAGTAACTGCTGCGAGACTGCTTTTGTGAAATTGACTCTACAGACAATGCATGCCATTAATTTCGTAATATAACGTTACCTCGCTTTAACGTTACAGTTACGTATTAACGTATCAACTCATGGTTGTGGTACTGGGAACTACTGGGTTCGTGTAGATAGACGCTAATTTCACCCAAGTCTATTGCTGATTTCGTTTGAGTCTGGGTTAATTAATTAAAAGTAGTGTGTACACAAACCCAGTTGCTACTGAATTAGTATAAAGTGCTGTTATAGTCACTGGCCGCGTGTGATTCAACCTTTACAATTTTATTCTAAAAATTGACTTGTTTTTGGTAAACGCAAAAAGCCAATGAATTATATTTTGATCTCATTGCCGCTGACTGAGTCAAGCTACGTTATTCATTATTTTCATCACAAATTGTATATTCATTGAAATATTGTTTCATTCAACATAAAGGAATGTTATTTTTAAGTTGATTTAGTACAAAAAGTTTTATTTATGTATCTAAAAACACAAAAAACGTTATTGAATATGTTTTTTCTTTAATTCAATGTCCTGCCCTCGGGATTACGAGCCTGTTGCGTAACCACTACGCCACGGGCGCTTAGGCTGCTGAAATCCAGAGGTAAAGGATTCAAATTGTACCTAAAAGGCATTGAATATTGACAAAAGTCATATTTTCAATACTAAAATCCTCTAAGCGTGGGTTATCGCTTTAAAAACAAACTTGCAAACGTTTACGAAGTGCAATAATATGCTACACAATAGTGTATATTTCGTTCGTTAGGTCATACATCTTTCATTGCTATATTATTAAGTGATGTGATGAGATTCGATTTAAACATAATTTGCGAGTATGATTTTTTGTATTTATTGTACAAATAAAATTTTGCATTAAATTTTTCAGTTTTTTATTTCTCACTGGTATAAAATATTATTCAAATAACATTATTATGATCTATCTATTTATGAATATAAAATAATAATTTTAGTCGTAGTTGTCGCTGACAACGAGCCTCCCCGGACCCCTCTGCGTTATATGTCGGAAATAATAAAACAATTTCTTACATACAAATTTATCCAGATCTAGAGTATACTATCGAAAGTCACTTAGTAGCGATTTATGGAACTTTTAATGTCGTGCACTGACGATGCAGTCCCTTCGGAGCATAATGTACAAAAAGCAAAATGTGCACAGCACGCAAAATGTACAAATCGCAAAATGTACAATTCGCAGAATGAACAAAAAGCAAAATGAACACCAGGTGCAAAATGAGCAAAACGCAAAATGAACACCAGACGCAAAATGAGCAAAACGCAAAATGAGCAAGACGCAAAATGTACAAGAAAGGCCTCATTCACGTTGACGATTGTCTATTAAATTTGTTAATAAAAACTAAACTTATTTTTTTGTTTTTTTTTTACCTTCAGACGTAATTACACGGTAATACAGATAATAGGTACTTATATATCCTTTAGTGCCAAAATTTTGAACTTCCCATGATGTACTGTTTGACCAAAAATATAACAAATATTTGGCACTCCTTGAAAACAGAGAAATAACTGTAGCAATTTTTTTATTAAAGATGATATATGCTAGATTAGTATAATGCTGAAAACAGTCTGTGGCATTTAATTTGTAATGTTTGGTTTGGTTATGATAAGGATAGTTATTTTTAAGTTTTCTAAAATTTAATTTTTGGTTTGGTTATGATAAGGATAGTTATTTTTAAGTTGTTTTATTTATTTATTTATTTATTTATAATTTTAATAGCAGAAAACAAGAAAAACCTGTGTTCACTTTCACATACACATCGTCACCGTGAATGAGGCCTTTCTTATACATTTTGCGTCTTGCTCATTTTGCGTTTTGCTCATTTTGGGTCTGGTGTTCATTTTGCGTTTTGCTCATTTTGCGCCTGGTGTTCATTTTGCGTTTTGTTCATTCTGCGAATTGTACATTTTGCGATTTGTACATTTTGTGTGCTGTGCACATTTTGCTTTTTGTACATTATGCTCCGAAGGGGATGCAGTGTACCATCGATAAGATGTCCTTCCGATGTAGCGTACCTTTGACATGGCATACTTTCTTCTACATAGTTATTTTCGATGTAGTAACTTTCGATATTATAATATACAGCGACTTTACCCACCTCGGTCGGTCTCCACAAGGAGGATATTGGTATGCTGTGATATGCAGAACCCAAAAAAGGGACAGTCAACAAATAATTTAATAATTTTAACACTTATTTTCTACAAGAAAATATTAATTTAACTACAACAACCATGTTAAAACACTCCTGTATAATTAATTGTTTAAAAAAAACTAAATTTTAATATACATATAACTACTTTTGTACCTACTAAAAAAATACAGGTAGGTACTCGGCGGCCGCTTCGCCATAAGTACTAGCTAAGGCGAGATTTACAAATCATTTCCTCGTATTTTTGAGAGTAAGGCCTCATACATAAGTCATAACAATCATATAAATAAAAACTAGGTAGGTACTTCATTAAGACGAGTTTCAGCCTCTGTTTGTCTAAATTGGGCAAAAACTCGTTACTTCCACATAAACGTCAAATATTGTCCTCTCAGTCCATTATCTCCCCCCATCCCACCTTCAGGCATTATATAAACGAGGCCATCATTCTGTTTCTTAGGGGCGAACTCCCATAGGTTATTGTTACTAGCAGATAACTTTGCCAAGTCCCATGCTGTGATGTACTTTGATTTGCCGTGCCTGTCAAGTAAATGAGAATGAATTAAATAAAAAAACCGTCAAAGTGCGAGTGGGACTCGCGCGCGAAGGGTTTCGTACCGTTATCTATGCAAAAATCCGTGACAACGTTACGCAACCTTAGCATTTATTTTTGCGATTGGGGCCTCTAGGTGGCGCTAGTGGTAAAATGTGTCTCACCTAGTGTTAGAGTTTTCAAGTCGCCTTAGGTTATCTCACTTGACCTAAAAACTGCTATCAGAGAAAACAACTGCGACCAACTGCTTATTGTGCCTTCCGCAGTACGAAGGAACTCGAGAAAATGGTTTTTTGCCACACAAATTATCGAACACCCATTCAAGTAATGACCGTGCCAAGCGTTGCTTAACCCGTACGAACATTCAAGATTCGCAGGTGCAGCTAGGCCAATGAGCTCCTCGAATTGTCATCTTTAAGATAGATAGATTAATTCTTTATTGTAACACCAATACCACATTACAATTAAAGAAAAACTTAAACAACATAAATGTAGGTGGCACAATGGGAGGCTTTATCCCGCAAAGCAATCTTCCAGGCAACCTTTGAATGACTAGAGGACGACGCCCACCGCAGCTCCAGTCCCCTCGTAACCAAGATCATTTAAAAATTGAAAGGAAAGGTTGAAACATCCAGGTGAGTGTAAAAAGGTAAAGTAAAAATCACGCGATTAAGAGGGTGGGTACTGTTACCATTTCCATACAAACATAATACCAAAATAAATGATGAAAAATTTAGTTTTTTACCTTAATATCGATATTATTCGGATTAAGATTTTATTTTTATAGGGCCCCCACCACAAGGTTTTCTAAAATATTCATTCGAAATGAAATAAAACGGAGAAACATTTTTTTCATTTTTCCAGCGTAAATTACTAGTTTACATCTCATTTGTTTTATATTATTCCCAATAAAAAGTTATTTACGCTTCAAAAAGTAATTTTCATCATTTATTTCGGTATTATGTTTGTATGGAAATGGTAACAGTCGCCACGTTCTTAGGACCCGAGAAAATATTGAATTATGAGTTCCAACTGTGTTAGTTTAAAAAGATTAACCTTTGGATGGGCTAGAAGTTAGGAAAGATTGGGGAAAATAGAAACTGGGGAATCTTGCCTGCAAAGTACGTAGATATTCTCCTCCTCTATAGTGTCTGAATCTGCAGGCTTTTTCACGATTATGATGCCACAGATAAGCGCCCAGTGTGCTGTGTGCCCGTTGCGAAGAGTTGGCATGTGGTTCACATCAGGATCATAACTATAAGTGTTGTAATTAAGGCTTATTACTTTAGGAAGGTGCCTGACTGCGTAGGTAGCTTAGCACTTCAGCTTTTCCTCAGTGACGTCTAGTATATAGCGAAGTGGAGATGAAAGGTAAGGAAAGCTGACTTCACCACCATGTAGAATATATATGTAAAGCTTGGAAGAGAGAGATATATTAAGAATGTTAAAGTTTGTTTATTGTAAACCTATTGCAATGATTATTGGTATGTATGTAAGTATGTAGGTTACTCTGCTAGTTGCAGAGTAACATAAGGCATGAAATATGGGCTATTTTTATCCAGATTTCGTCTATGATTGAGATTTACATGTATGGATATGCTAAGCTAGGTGTATCTAAAGTAGGCAATAATGATAATGCTGATTTGCCGTGTTGCTTCGGCATCGAATAAGGTTACCCCATCTCTTCCCATGAGTGTCATAAAATTCTTACAACTATACACATAAGATCTACCTCTTATTGTCATTTAGGAATTTCAAAAGGATACGGTACCATAATCATCACTCCATTCAGCAGATCATCAATAGTTTTCAAGCTATAAAGACATCCGTTTTTCACTTCATAGTGAAAGTTTTCAATATCAGCTAAACTGAACACCTTTTCTGCTAATTTTCCCATGTTTTTCACACTAAACATTTCTCCATTGTTCGTATATCCTTCCAGTTTGGCTATGTTTAGTATTTCTTCAGGAGTGACGTCATTATTAATTAACATAGACAGTGCTACTATGCCGCAAGTTGGCCCTAGGGAATACAAATTGTTTTATGTAGTAGGTATTTGGAAAAGTAAATTGTGATAGTGCGAGAGGATGACCAAAAAGAGGCTGTGTTAGGTTAGGAAAAGGGGGTGACTAAATGAAGAGATTGGAGTTGAGGATCAAGACACACTGTGCCAACCCCACATAGTGGAATAAGGGAAGGAAGTAGAAGATTTATTATATTCTATTAATATTGTATAGATGAGCATTTGACCACTACCTCACCTGATAGTAAGTGATGATATGGTCTAAGATGCAACACGCTCATCTAGAAGGCGGAAGAAACTAATATCATAGTGACCAAACTGCAATGGAAGGGTAGTAACAAGGTTACTACCTACTTTTCATGTTGATCTTTGTCCTATCCTTTATATTACTACTTCATATCTTTCATACTACTGGACAGATTAGTCCAGTGTTCCTAAACAGCGAACGTATTTAAATTAGAGTCAGTTACTATTAGTGTAAATGTTTCCTGCTGCTAGTAGTAAAATTAATATTACTTAAGTAGGTAGGTAGGTATATACCTATTTGTAATAAAGACTGGACGTTTCTATACTTGTATTGGTATGGAGCGTTGTCAGTGCATATGCGGTTCAGTATGCAAGCTCGTCGAAGCTCGAGATTCGATGCCGCCCAGCTGCAGATATATGGATCGTCTAGCAATAGGGGACCTAAATTACAAGACGTTTCTGTACTTTCTGCCGGTTTCTCTTGCGCTATAAGTGCTGATGGTGGAGGCGGAGGGGCTGGCGGTGGTATTGTACACATTTTAGCTAAAAAAAAGACTAGATTGCACTTTGTTGTGTAAAACTGTAACTTTGATTACGGAAAATTAATCATTTTTCAAGGAACATAGTTCGTGAATTAGATTAGTTAAAGTAATTTGATATCAAGATTTTTTAAGATTGATTAAGATATCTATGTCACCACTTTGGCTTAAAATAATTAGCTATAAATAAAAGATAAAACAAAGAAATGAAAATGGAAAACAAAACTTCCAGCTGATGATCTGACACTGACAGATATGACATTCGTCTCTTCTGACATTGACAAACTGCCCATTGTATTGCGATTAGCCAAAGGTCAAAAACTTCTAAAACCTTTTGTGAATATTTCGCTTGATCGGCAAATGGTGTTATGTGCTTGCGTTAGTTACTGGCTGTCCATGTTACCATTTTGGTATATTATTATTCTAATAATAAAATATATGAATACTGGGAATAGAAGTACTTTGCTGCAAATTATTTTTACCAAAATAGCAGAATCCTTCTTTAAATGGCAACTTTGTTGTCATACTCATTCATTCTCCAGTAATTTGATAGTATACTCTATGGTTATTTGTTCAGCTCATTCTATCAAAAGCTTCATTCATGTTCGTTCATCTAAAGTGCGCTCGTGGGATCAATGCACTTTAGAGATAATTGATCCAAATTGGAAGAAATTGCGCTAAAGGGAAAGGGGACGCTTTCTCGAGCTCGCGAAACCGGTTGTACGAGTCCCTAATTCATCATGTCGGAGACACGGGCCCAGCCAGATGGGCTACCGAACGAAGATGATCAAGTCGCCTTGAATCCAGAGCTAGGTGAGAATTTCATCATCCTAATCATTATTTTGCCTTATACGCAGTTTTCTGCCTCAATAAACTGTAGCTGTAAAATAAGGTACAAAATGTAATAAACGTTTTACTAGCGATTCTAGTAAAGTACCAAATCATTGTAGTACAGGCGCCCATTGTTCTTCATCTTGACATTTTCGACTTTACTGCTATAGATGTTGAGTCTACTTTTCTTTGTGTAATCGTTATCAAAGAGTGACATGACCTTATCAGTAAAGTATGTCAAACAGCGGGATGTAATGCGACCAAATTATAAATGTAGCTCGATATTTTATGATTTAATTTTAATTTATTTCAATCGATAATTAGGGCTAATTGTTGACTATCTGAGACAAACTAATCTATCCCTGTGTTTTAAATTAGGTTATTTATTCAAAAATGATTGGAATGAGGATTCTTTTTGTGATAGTTGTAGTCGAATATGTTCCATTTCAAATTCGGTCGAGTTATAAAGCGCTTTTTCCGCGTCCTTTCGGCTGCGCCATTTTGTTCACGTTTCGCTGAGGCGCTGAATGATGCAAGATTTCGGATTGTTTTCGTGAAATATTTGCAAGTTTTGGAAAAGTTTCTGCAAAGGATAAAACATTGAGGAAAGCTGACGAAATACCTAAGTTTTAACAGGAATATTGGAGGAAATCACCGTAAATGGCTGGTAAGTATTGATTCATTCACAATTCTGTAAAATCCCACTATCATAGAATACCTACCTAGGTCCTTGACTTGGAAAACAAAACAATGACTAATTGGAATTAGTGCATTTAACTACCTACCTTATTAACCTATGGCTATGCTTATTTTTAGCAAATCCCGAATATCTGAAGACAGATGAAGTCTACATTCAGTTAAACCAACCCGAGATCATCCCAGAGACAGACACCATCGAAGACAATGATGACCATTGGGAAGCGACAAGCATCAAACTAATGCTAGACCTCTATATACAAAACATTGAACGCTTTAGAACACCGAAAATCAAGAAAAAATCTGTCTGGATTGACATATCGATAGCTGTAGGCAAAAGTCCAGATAGCTGTGACAAAAAATTCCGTAACCTAAAACAGACATACATTCGATTACTAAAAAAACGTAATCGAAACGAAATTGCAGTCATAAAATGGCCTTATTTCGATACATTTGAACAAATATTCAGCATAAATGGGGAATATCAGCCTGAAATCACTCAGAAAGTTCAAGAAGCTGCCACCGATGTCGCTAAAGCATTACTATCTATGTCAGAACCAGTAACCTACGAAACTAAATTAGAAAATGGAGAAAGTTCAACAAGCCATAACGATGAGGCTAGGAAAAAAATAACAAAAAGAAGGTTTACAGATTTTAGGAAAGTAACTACTGAAATGAGGAAAAGGCAGAGAGTCATTGAAGAGAAGTTAGATAGATTAATAAGTGTTGTAGAAGAATCTAATGACATACAGAAAGAACGGAATAGACTGTTTGAACAGTTCTTAGATAATTGCCATCAGAATACCTAGGGCAATACACTGTAATTACTAATTACAGTCAAGTAGCAACTCTAGGATGTCTATAATGGCAAATACAGGCTTTTAGGGTTCTGTACCCAAAGGGTAAAAACGGGAAACCCAAAGGGTCAAATGACACTCCTCATTCTGTTCTAAATAAATAAGTTTAAAAATCCACAATTAATTATTTGTCCAAAATATTGTGAGATTTTGTTTTTGACTGTTACTTAATTATGTATCACTAGCTGCGTCCCGCGGTTTCACCTGCGTAAGTCCCGATCACGTGGGTATATCGGGATAAAAAGTAGCCTATAGCCTACCTCTTAAATGGATTAGCGCGCTCAAACAAACAAACACTCTTCAGCTGTATAATATTAGTATAGATTTGCGAGTGTGGCAGTGCCTCTGGTAAACTGAGCCAGGATGAATGTAAATATCTTTTCTCAGAGTAACTTCTGACAGTTGTGACAAAAAAAGAGATGGAGGGACATGTTGAGCCGACCCCACTTAGGGGGATACTCCTAAACCACAAGAAAGATGTAGACAAATATTTAAGGAATTATAAAATAGGATTTTATAAGATTGACACTAAATAACTACATTTTAATGTTTATATTTGATTACATAACATGTCTACTTAGGGGGCGTCCATAAATTACGTGAGATGTTTAAGGGGGGGAGGGGGTCGAGTCAAATCTCATCTAATCTTACGTTGGTGAGAGTGAGGGTCTGATTGACTGAACAAAAAAAAAATTATACTATTTTGGTCCATTTAATCCAGATTGTACACACTGAAAAAAAAAACAGTTTACAGTTTGTTAGTCGTAAATAAAAGCACGAAGCAATTTTTTCTTTTCTTTTTACAATAACAATCCATCGCGTTTACGTAAGAAACCCACATTTTGATAAAACTCACGTGAGATTGGAGGATGGGGGAGGGGGTTGAATAAAATCTCATGACATCTCACCAGAGGGGGGGGGGGGGAGGGGGGGACAGAAAATTTCAAAAAACACCTCACGTAATTTATGGACGCCCCCTTATTGATACTCTATTTCAGAATCTTAGATCGAAAATGTAAACAAAGAGCTGTCAATATCAAAGTAAAAAAAAGTAAATAAAGAGCTGTCACTTTCAAATAAATGTAAGTATGAGTTTTTTGTTTATATTTTTGAACTAAGATTCTGAAATAGAATATAGTGATTAGTGACCAAATGTACTAGAACTTAATAATTTCTATTTTGTAATAAACAAAAACTAAAATATAATTTGACCGAATTACACAATTTGCTTTTGATTTTCACCTTAAGCTGATACAGATAAATCATTAAATAAAGTAAGTGAAGAACATGAATTTTGAGTCTCTGAATCTACTTTATGCACATATCTGAAATTAGACTTCTAGATATTTTTTAAAGTGAAACAATTACTATTTTAATTTTCGCTGCGCTTTTCCCGTACCTAGCCTCATACTTGGGCCAATAGACTCCAACCATCCCAGACTGACGTAGAAAGCCAAGATAGATAGAGTATAATTCTTACAACAAAAAAATACAATAAAAAGAAAAACATACCTAAACAACTTAAATCTATTTGGCACAATGGGCGACCTTATCGCTTAAAGCGAGCTGCCAGGCTGTAGGTTTGGGGGGACACAACCTGTCTATAACTAATCCCTACGTCTCGTCTCATCGCCCCCAGATGGCGGTGTTTTTGTTTTACAAAAACAATTACTTTTTGCGTCAACAAAGAATCCATTGTAATATTGCTAATTCATATTTCCTGACTTATTGATATAACTTTTATTTCCCTGTTTGTCAAATTATCAAGTCTCTAAAAGAGCTAAGTGCCGAATTCTAAATGTTATTTAGGTATTGATAGGTGTGCGGTTGGCAATTTTCTCACTTGACGGTAAGAGTTGTAGCACGTTTATCTAGTACTTAGTTGTGGATACCATTTTTGTGGTCCAAGTCACAGTAAATCACGTCTATAAAAACCTTGAGAAAACCAAAAGATGAATTGACGTAAGAACCATCAAAATCGATCGACACTACACCCGTTCGCTCCTTGCGCCACCAATAAACAAACATACACATAGATAGACTGACACACAATATTACATAACCCACCCTCGCGTCGCGGTCGTCACACCGTGTCGTAAAAAACCTAAACCTCCTGAATCTTGTTTTTTTTTTTACATAACTTGTAATTTAAATAAACCCCTCATTTACAATGACCAATTTCGAAGATAGGTTTAAGACCTGAGACTTGGCGCGCTTAAAAATTAAAGCTTAGGTAAAGTTTAACAATAATTCAATTATACTTAGATTTTAGTGTAATTTCCTCGCATTCCTCGGAGTTATTATTAAAGATTATCTATCTATAAGTGGATATACATGTGTCTAGGCAGGTAGGTAGGTAGTACTAAAGAATTTTTAAATTGAATTTCCGCACTGCATACTTTGAACAATACTCCATTCCCTGGTTTGAACAAAACATTAGCAGTCTATATTATCGTCTTATTTTTACTACCGATTTTTCAGCAGATTGGTTTAGCTATTCAGTTAAGTGCGTGTTCGACCAAATTCGTGTAAAGTTTATTCCTAGAATAAGATTTAGGAGAAGGCTAAAGGTTGGCAGACAGAACCCACCCTTAGTAGTTAATGGTAGTTTGGTAGGTAATTCTAATTAGGTACTATAATTAAGTAATTTTTATTCAAAACTGCCGTTTTCCTTCTTTCACATTAGTAAATTTACCATCAGATGAGATAGTGGTCAAACGCTCATATATGGTGTAGGTATAAAATAGACACAATGTACGCTTCTTTTTATTTCAGACTATTATCTGATGTTTTGGTACCCATGTATCTGACATTTTTTCTTCAGAAAGATGTGTCAAATCGTAGTCTACAATTGAAAAACGAATTTTACTTAGGTAGGTACTTAATCGGCAATAAACAAGTTAAGTACCTTAGGAACCTTTAGATAAACAAAAACAAGATCGGTTCGCAAATAACCATTAGCAGATTATCTTATGCCATCACTATTCCATTAAGAAATTGGCTCAATATATCGAACGACAGACGGGGAGGACGTAATTTATCTATTAGAACTAGAATAGGTGCAGTTAGGTACGGCTAGAGTCGGTGGCAGTTGCGTTTGATACGTTTAACCAGTAGCATCGAGGAAGCCACGCGTGTTTGATTTGTTCTATTGAAAAAGGTTCTTTTGTTAAGTTACAAGTCACTGATTTTAATTTAACTAGAGGTCTTTTAGTAGGTGGTTTTTAGGTTTTAAAGAGGTAAGTTTTTTTTAAATCTCTGTACAGTATTTGTAGATTTTTAAAGATTGTTCAGCTTAGGTGTTGTGCCTTTGGAGTTTCATAGCGATTCTTCAGATTAATTTGACTTACACATTTTAGTTTTAATATCCAATCTTAAGTTGTTTTATCAAATTATACAGTACCTTCTTAGGTCCCCCAATACCTAGTTCCATACTGGGACAAGTTGGACATAAGATAGGACATGCGGTTAAGCGGGTGCGGGCCGTTCTGGTCCTCTCTGAGGGCGTTGGGTTCGATTCCCATTTCTGACAAAAGTTACTGAATCGATCTTGTCGAAAATTTGCCTGAGGTTAAAAAAAGAATCTTTGGACATCTCACATTCCTGAGTTTATATGTCAATATTAAAAATAAAACACGAGTTCAAAATAATTGTGAGCTTTTCATACGCAGTATATTTTTAGGTTTCTCTGAATCAACGCATGTGTACTGAACAAAAAGTTAATAACATGTCTAATGGTATGTTACTCCCGGCGAGTTGCCGGAATACAATCAAAGAATTTGTAGATCGTGGCCTTTTTAACTTCGGAGCTTGAGTTTGTAAGGCTGGCTGGAGGAGGTAATTTTTATTATATTTATTAAAAAAATAACAAGTTATTAAACTTTAAGGCAGATCTACTAGAAATATTTTTAAAGAAAAAATACATCAAAATTAAAGTTTTTTTTTTCAGTTTTAATCGCGTGATGTTTATTACCTTAGCATTGTTTCAAGTCTCAACGTTGCGAGACTTTTACAGGTCCCTTCTTTAGGATTGTCAATCCACGACAATCCATCGATCTGTAAAGATCTCTGAATGTTGAGCGTTGAAACAATGCTAAAAGTAATGAACTCCTCGCGATTAAAACTGAAAAAAAACTGTCATCGCGAAAACAGAAAAAATATATTAAATATTACATCTTCAAAAATTCGTACGGGTAAAATCAATGCGAAGTGGTTTCCTGTAGATGTCGTTCAACCGAGCCTAAGTCAGAAATAGTAGACAAGGGAAACATACATATTCTTAAATGCATCGCTCAAGGAGGAGGACTCTTGAGGCCTAGTTCGTTAAGACATTTGGGGTAGGTTAGGTACTGACTGACCCAAAGACGCGAGTTTAACCTCAATTTTTGAAGATATATTTTTCTTAAAAAAATCTAATAAAATCACCTACCTACTTGTTAGTCAGCGATAAAAAGATACAACCACTTACGTGTTTTTATTGAAAATCGCGAGTACGGGTACTTTTAATATTTCACCGGTTCATAAATATTATATATCTTTGAAACGTTCAACCCTTTTCGCTATTAAATCGTTCTCAGAAGGACCAGTTGGGATCTTTGTTCAGTATTCGATTGAACTTTACTTGCAAGTGACGTTAGTTACCGGAAAGGTTTATTTTAACTCTTATTAGAATAGTTTGCTGTAGACTTCTCAGAGGTGAAAACAATAACATAGGTTATCTATGTATTTTATTAATCAATCTCATAGTTAATAACTATTAGCTTTTTAGGGTTCCGTACCCAAAGGGTAAAAACGGGACCCTATTACTGAGACTTCGCTGTCTGTCCGTCCGTCCGTCCGTCCGTCTGTCCGTCTGTCCGTCTGTCCGTCTGTCCGTCTGTCCGTCTGTCCGTCTGTCCGTCTGTCCGTCTGTCCGTCTGTCCGTCTGTCCGTCTGTTCTGTGGTACGGAACCCTTCGTGCGCGAGTTTCGCACTTGGCCGGATTTTTTAATTACTAATGATTACCGGTTCTGCACAGTCGGTATAGGGCAGGACAAAAATAATCATTAGCTAAGCTAATATCCAACTTTATAAACTAAAGTGGATTTATTATATTGAACGTGGTGTTCTTATCTGAAAGTCACGTAGTGAAATGTGTTCTATTCGATTTTGTTCCATGTAGAAAATCACGTATTATGATACTTTTTACTTAACCACGCATAACGATACTCTCTGAGATGTTGCACGCTCACTTACAATATAGGAAGACGGCATGCAGTAGTGTAATTAACGGCAGTGTAAAAATATCTGATCAATTTTTCTTAGTGGCTCCTTAGTGGTATATAGTCCATTACACTAGGTGCTACGACTTAGACCGGTGAGTGGTAACGAGCCGTGGCCGAAAGCATTCTACCAAGTGATTGAGATGAAGGTGAAGAACCACTACCCTGGGACAACTACCCTTAGTTGTCCCAGGGTATTAAGATTTAAATCCTAAATCCTAAACTCATTAGAATTTAATTTTAAGGTGTTTTCACACACTTAGGAATTTTAGTGTAAAAAAAAGCTTTCCAATATCTAAGTCCCATCCGAATTCGAACCTGCGGCCACTAGATCTCCGTTCTAATGCGTCTACGGCTGCGCCACATAATCTTTTAAAATCAACTGCATTCTTTCTTATTTCTTTGCAAGTATTAAATAAATTTGTAAATTTCGCAGAATACCGTTCATCAAAGGGTAACCTCTCGAAGTCAAAGGAGAAGGTGTCAGCAGACGGCGCTGAGGAGAAGCTGTTGACGAAGGAAGACGAGGCCAAGATCGTGACCAGAGTCGACATGGCTGATGCTAAGTACACACATAGCAATGGAGACACGAAGATTGAACTTGATGCTAATAAGAGAGTAAGTTTTCTATGTATTATTTACCTAAATGTATGTATCAAGACTTGTGATCATCCTAAAATTACGTACAATGGCCCAATATGAGGCTACGTATGGAAATCGCCCATCGAAACCTAACCTAAATAAATAAATATTGAATTGAATTCTCCTATAAAACAATTAGTAAAACTGTAAAACGCAACGTTTATGCGATTTTTTTTACCACTAGCACCACTTAGTGATAAATTGGCGTCAGTGGTAAAGACAAATGCAAATATGCGTTGTTGTGTACACGGATTTTGCTTGGTGGACCAACACCAATAACATTGGAGTGTTCATTTTAGGGTTCCGTACCCAATTGTGATTAGCACAGAACCCACACTTGGCCGGTTTATTCTAATTTAAACCCCCTTGTTCCAGCAATTCTCCGGTCTGACGAAGGAAGAGCTGCTAAAGTATGCGGATGACCCGTTCTGGGTGAACCTGCGTTGGTTCATGTTTGTGTTGTTCTGGGCGCTGTGGGTCTGCATGTTGGCGGGGGCTATAGCGATCATTGTCCGCGCGCCCAAGTGCGACCCGCCTACTCCTAGGACTTGGTAAGTCTTTAGACTAATTTCTTAAAGAATTCTGAAAGAAGAAGGGACCTGTAAAGGTCTTGAAACGTTCAGCGTTGAAACACTGCTAAAAGTAATGAACACCACGTGATTAAAACCGAAAATCTTTAATTGAAAAAAAAACTTGTGCAAAAACACAACGCACGATCGACGCAGAGCGGGATTCGAAGCAAGAACGCATTTTATTCAATCCGGGAGCACTGACTTGACCAATTAATCTACCTGCGTCGGTGACTCATACGCTGAATCTTTGCATCTGTACCTTTTCTATTAAAATATTAAACTAAAAAATAGAATATAAATTTCTTTTTATTTTGTATGTAGCTCAAGGCTATTTTATTTAGATTTTTTTTTAAGGAAATATAGCATTCAAAAATGTTTGAATGCCATTTTTCCTTAAAAAAATCTAAATAGAATATAGTAAAAAAAATAACAAAAATCTAACTATTTTCCATTAAAATATTCCTAGGTTTTTCTATGTCCTAATATATCTCAAACTCATCCAGGTACGAGAAAGGCCCGTTAGTAGACTACAACAAGAGTTACACCGAAGTCGACCAGAAGGAAGACCTGCCAGTTCTCAAGTCTTCCAAGATCGAGGGCATATTTGTGAAGGTCCCGGATACGTACGAGGTCTTGGACAATCCTGATGCTGTACAGCAGTTCAAGACCTTCGTTGAGACCGCTAAGACTTACGGAGTCAAGTAAGTTTACTGATTTTAGTAAGAAATTTATCGCGGCTTGCGTGAAGGATGAATTGGTAGAAATCGTAAAGTGACACTTGGCTTCCAGTTAATGATACGGTTGTAAAGGCCAACTAACTTTACAAACGTAACCGACTGTTTCCTCCCTGGATAAAGACATTATAGGGAATAATACATCTCGAAACATCTTTGAAATATTTCGAGCACGGACTAATTATGGAAGCAACACCTTTATACGCAGACCTTGTAAGAATCACAACAAACAATTCACCGACATCGACATCTTCTACATGACATTGTACAGCTTTAAATCAGCTGTTATTAAGCAACTATCTCGCGATGAGACACCATGAACCATGTATCATAGATGCATGTTTTTTTTTCATCGCTTTTTATCTGTTTTTCTTGTTTCGCTTTTTTTTTATTATTAATGTTCACTTAGCAAGTATTAAGCATCAGTGGAAACTTTGTTGGATCAAGTTATATTATTCATAAGTTGTTTTTAGTTGTTATAGTTCTGTATGTTTCCCTAATAAACCTAAATAAATAAATAAAATAAATGTTTATGCTATAAAACCCATATCAGCCATGACCATGCCGTTTCGTTTTGATTTTTTTCAAATACTATTTTTTCTAATTTTTTCTTTCTATTCTAATAAAAAAAAAAGTAGGGACATGGGTATGGCAGATATAGAGGTTTAAAATGGCTTAGACTTATTTATATTATTTATACACAGGGAGGAAACAGTCGACTACGTTTGTAAAAAGAAAGACTAGGGAAACTTTCCTCTTAATTAAGTTTAAATGGCGAAAATAACAATGTTTTATCTCCCCTACAGGGTGATAGTAGACCTGATCCCTAACTTCGTGTCGACGTCTCACCGCTGGTTCACGCAGAGCGTGCAGCGCACGGCGCCCTACGCCGACTACTTCGTGTGGGCTAACGTCACCTCGTTCCAAGAGGGGCAACCCTTGCCGCCTAACAACTGGGTATGTTGACATTTTTATGGTTTGCTAGCTTCGTCCCGCAGTCCCGATCCCGTGGGAATATCAGGATTAAAATACCCTATGTTACTTTTCAATAATGTGGCTTTCTATTACTGAAAGAATTTTTAAAATCGGTCTAGTGGTGTCAGAGATTACCCGGAAAATACGCTATAATAAATGTTACTATTTAAATGTTGAATGTTGTTGTTATGTTGAATTATTCTAAATTGAAGAATGAATTGTATTAGTTAGAATGACAAATCACATCTCAGTCAATCCTGAAGAAGGGACCTGTAAAGGTCTCGAAACGTTGAGCGTTGAAACTATGCTAAAAGTAATAAACACCACGCGATTAAAACCGAAAAAGGTCTTTAATTTCAATAGAAAACGGAAGAAAATCCTAAATTGACTTTTTCACGAGGTTTGGAAACAACGTCTGAAGTCCACGTTTTGAACTGGTTTTCATTTTCATTACACTTTCACTTGAGGAAATGTGAAAATCAAATCATCTTGGTAAAAACCATGTAAGCTAAAATAAAAACCCTCGCTAAAAGATATTGTATAAAACAGGTGTCTACGTTGAATGGTCCGGCGTGGAAGTTCAACGAACAAAGGGGACAGTTCTACTTGCACCAGTTCAACGAAGACCAGCCAGACTTGGACTTCAACAATGAGAAGGTGGTCCAGGAGTTCTCTACTGTACTGGATAAGTGGATCGCAGCCGGGGCTGCAGGTGTCAGGTAATATCCTACTATCTGTAGTATCCAAAGGTTGCCTGGAAGAGATCGCTTTATGAGATAAGGCTACCCATTGTGCTACAGTCCGCGAGGCCTAAGCTGAGCTTTGCATTTGTGTGAGTGCGTCACGCTGCTACCAGTACAAGAGGTGAAGTGCGGAATGTGCGCGGACTTAAGGTCGTAGCCCACTTACACGACTCTGCTCCCACCCGGTAAAAATAAAATAATTCAAAAATGGGCTTTAAATATAGACTGCTGGTTGCCTGCTAGCTGTCGCCGCGTAGACTGCGAGCAGTCGCCTTAGTTTAGGGCAGTGTTGGATGGGAGCGGTGTTGGAGCAGAGTCGTTTAAGTGTGCTATGACCTTTACGCCGCGCGAGGGGCGCGCCGCGCCTAAAGCCGATTGCCAAAATCAGTTTATACCAAGCAAAGGATGCGCCGCGCGTCAAGCCGGTTATCACACCTACACTATCTATGTATACTCACACAAATGCAAAGCTCAGCTTACGCCTCGCGGACTGTAACTAGCTTTAGCTTTAGTTATTATCTGTACAAATATTTTAAAGAAACACTACTTTTGCAAAAACACAACGCACGATAGACGCAGGGCTAGATTCGAACCCGCATCTTAAACCGGGAGCACGACTTGAACCAATTAGTCTACCGGCGCGGCGTCGGTGACTCATACGCTGTATTGCTTCACCTATTACAACTTAGGCATGTTTTGCGGCACGATTTTTGCGTTCTTGTTTTTTTTTGCGTTTTTGAAGAAGTATTGTTTCTTTAAAAGAAGCCCGACCACTTGATCACCTACTGGAGTGGGGGGCGCGCTACCCAAATCAATTTCCTAATCACTAGGAGACACCATATCGGCAACGTGGCCAACTGCAAAGTCATACCCGGTGAGTCTCACTGCCCAACACCGTCTCCTTGTCATGTAGTCTCTGTGTAAAGACCAAAGACAAACGACCGGAACCATGTCAGCGCCGAATCAGATGGTGGATGCTTGATGAAGTCAAGTCCCAGATGCTCACCTCAGCAATCGGCGACAAATGTGCCAATGCTGAAGGTGAATCGGTACAGGAACACTGGGACCGGATTCAGGTGTCTATCGCTGATTCGGCGCGGTCGGTCCTCGGTATGTCTAAGGGAGGACGCAAGTGTGACAAGGAAACTTGGTGGTGGAACGACACAGTCCAGAGGGAGACTAGGGTGAAGAAAGCCCTCTTTAAAAAGTGGCAAGCGTCCAACTCTCCTGAAGATCGCGACGCGTACAGGTCTGCCAAACGTGCCACAAAGAGAGCAGTAGCCAGAACCAGACGGGACCACTTACAGCCATTGTACGATAAGTTGGAAACGTCTGAGGGGCAGAAGCTTATTTATAAGTTGGCACGTACTAGGATCAAAGCGGCACAGGATATATCCAAGTGCCGCTGTGTAAAAGATCCTAATGGCAACCTGCTATGCGAGGACCTCGCGGTGAAGGAGAGGTGGCGCTCTTATTTCCACGAGCTGCTCAATAAGCAGTATAAAGAGGTGCAGCCACCGGAACTCCCTCCGAATCTAGGACTTGTGCCACTGATAACGCCAGAGAAGGTGCGCAAGGCTCTTCGCTGCATGACGAATCGGAAAGCTGTCGGCGCCGATCGACCCCCATCGAAGCATGGAAGGCTATGGGTTCTCGTGGTGTGGGCATCTTAACCAACCTTTTTAACCGCATACTCGAGACCGGCAGAATCCCTGCCCAATGGAGACTGAGTGTTATCTATCACTCCAGTGTTCAAGGGCAAGGAATCTGTGCAGGAGTGTGGAAGTTATCGTGGTATAAAGGTCATGTCCCACACCATGAAGCTCTACGAGCGTATAGTTGACTCTCGGACCCGGCAGGAGTGCACTGTCTCGGAGGGCCAGTATGGTTTCCGCCCCGGTCATAGTACCATGGACCCTGTTTTCGCCCTAAGGATCGTTATGGAGAAATACAGAACGAAGAATACGCCTCTGCATTTTCTGTTCCTGGACTTGCAGAAGGCCTTCGACTGTGTTCCTCGCGTGATGATCTGGTGGGCGCTGCGGTCCAAAGGGGTGCCAGAAACTTATATTGAAACCATCAGGGACATGTACCGAAATTCCGATTCTGTGGTGCGAACTGCTGTTGGTGACACTAAATCTTTCCCCATTACAGTCGGAGTCCACCAAGGATCCGTCCGTTTCTGTTTAGCGTAATACTATACGCACTGTCCGTAGTCATCCGAGACGCACACGAGCAGCCCCCGTGGATGTTCATGTATGCTGATGATATTGCGCTAGCGGACTCGGATAAGGGACGGCTTGGAAGGCGTGTAAATGCGTGGAAAGAGTCACTTGAGAACGGCGGTTTGCAACTTAACGTAGCGAAGACCGAATACTTGGCTAGCAATACCACAGATCCCACACCTGTCTGCGTAGACGGTCACATGGTCGAGCGGACAGACCAGTTTAAGTACTTGGGATCTGTGCTTCACGAGTCCGGCGACATCGATTGTGACGTCAAGTCCCGCATTTCGGCAGCTTGGGCCAAGTGGCAAGAGGTAACTGGTGTCATCTGTGACCCGAAAATACCGGTTAAACTGAAGGGACAGGTCTATACAACGATCATTAGACCTGTCTTTTTGTATGGTAGTGAGGCGTGGCCATTGCTTGAGCGACATAAGCAGGAGCTGCGTGTCACGGAGATGAAGATGCTGCGCTGGATGTGTGGAGTGACGTGAAAAGACCGCGTCAGAAACTCCCGCATCAGGGGCAGCCTTCATATCCGAGACATTGCAGACAAACTGCAAGAATGCCGCTTACGGTGGTACGGCCACGTTCTACGGAAACCGGCTAGTTACGTGGGAAACAAATGTCTTGCTATGGCGCCTCCGCCCGGCCGCGGCAGATTGGGAAGACCCAAGAAGTGCTGGCTTGACGTTGTAAGATCGGATATGCGTGCTAATGGCCTCACTACACGGGATGCCGAAGATCGTGTGAAGTGGAGATGTAAAAGTAGGAAAGCGGACCCCGGGCTCTCGAGAGAGATGCAACCGGGAACCACGCTCGGATGATGATGATGATTGTTTCTTTAAAATATTTCTAAGAAAGCCCAGTGCAGGTTTAAGCACTCAAAATACAATATTACCTGTACAATTCCCAGGCTGGTGAACGCGCGGCTGATGCTAGTCAACACTTCCCTTGCGCCGGAGCTGCCGGCCACGGGGCGCGGCGCGGCGCTGGCGGCGGGCCACGAGCAGTACTCGTACTACCGCCACCTACAGACCGCAGACTTTCCCGCTCTAGACGAGTTACTTGCACGGCTCAGCCTGAGGGTCCCAGGTGAGGGAGTTGTTGAGGGTCGTACATAGATGGCGCTAGTAGGTTCTGGATCGCGCTAACGAAGTTTTTCCGTAATTTCGCTTGTGCACAGTTTACACTTTCGCCCTATTTTTTCCCTCTTTATAATATTAGTATAGATTAGTGTAGATGTAACTAGAGACATATCTTTTTCCCAGCGGAAGGAGTATTCACAATAAAGGAGGACGGCGTCTTTACCGAGCTGTACCTACTTGAGCGTAACGTGACGTCACTGCGGCCGGTTTCCTCGGCGGGCATCGAACTCACTACCACCGACGCTGCCAAAAAGCTGAAGGAGCGCCTCTCCAAGCGCTGGCCTTTCATGCAGGTAAACACATCTACTTAGGAAACTTAGCATAAACACATGTCCCCGGCGGGAGCCAAACCCGTTACCTCTTGCGTTGGAGCTGGGTACAGAGGCTACAAAGGCCGTCGATGTTTTTTTTTCTTTTGAGTAAAATTAGCTATCTCAAATATTTACCAAGAAAACTAACAGCCGTATTCAGCCGACCGATATGGATATATGTGGATTCAGCTTTTGTCCCATTTTCGCTGACGTTATTTATCACTTACAAGAGCAAGACAATGCAATAAGCCTCGCATACGGTCGTTTGTGAATACGACTAAGGGACTTATCATACTAAGGAGGCGTCCATAAATTACGTGAGGTGTTTTTTGAAATTTTCTGTAATGGTGAGATGTCGTGAGATTTTATTCAACCCCCTCCCCCATCCTCCAATCTCACGTGAGATTTTTCAAAATGTGGGTTTCTTACGTAAACGCGTTGGATTGTTATTGTAAAAAGAAAAAAAAAATGCTTCGTGCTTTTATTTCCGACTAGTTAAGACTAGTAATCAATATTGCTGAGAGTTATAAATATAATAAAAATTAAACAATTAAATGGACCAAAATAGTATAATTTTTTTTTGTTTCAATCAGAAAAAAAATTGCGTGATATTTGCAGAGACCCTCCCTCTCACCAACGTAAGATTAGATGAGGTTTGACTCGACCCCTTCCCCCCCTTAAACATCTCACGTAATTTATGGACGCCCACTAACGGTTTGCGAGGGTTTTAATTTAATAGGGGATGTATTCCAATATTTCTGCTTCTATGATTCTTTCCCTATATAATCCCCTTTGAAATTTTTGATTTATCTAGAAATATTTGTACAAATTATAAAAAAAAAAAAATTAAGAAAAAAATACTTTCAACCATAGGGATGAAATGAGTAACTTTCCACCCTAGGGATGAAATAAGCAATTTTCCACCCTGCCCACAAAAGTGAAACTTTCCGAACAGGAGAGATGAAAAAACATTTCCTGGCTTCTAGTAAAAATATTTCTAATAGAATACCTTGAACACTTAAAATAAGAAATAGCATACTTACTTGAAGTGTTTTTACGCCTTGTAGTTATCAAGCGGCGCGAGTGTGGAAGCAGACCGCGAGGTGGCGCTGTTCTCGCTGCTGCTGCCGGCTGCCCCGGTCTACGAGCCGGACGTGCTCGAGACACACGACAATACTACTGTACAGGTAATATACTAACGGCTTCATACTGAAACGACACTTAAAACTAAAGGAGTTTATTTCATTGAATAACAATTATATAGGTACTTATTTTGAAGTGAGATGGGTCGTTTGCTTGTATCTTTGTATGTTTGTTCGACGATAACTTGAGTACCGTTGCACCGATCTTTATGATTTTTGGTATGTGGGTATTCTGGGTATTTATGGTCATTAGAAAGTTCGAAGACTACTAGTTTTAAATGAAAAAAAAAAAAAAAAAAAAAAAAAACTTATGGTTAAGAACTGCACGAGTTAGCTTCTGCAATAATTTAGAGCTGAGAATAAGGCCTCAATATAGTTTATGTATGCATTATGTTTCAGAGCGAGAGTCTATCCCACCTGGTGGCAATACGTAACGACGCGAGCATCGAACACGGGCTGCTGGTGTTGACTGCCGTCCCGCCGGCCAACTCACAGGAAGCTACGCTTATAGCTTGTGCCCGGTGAGTAGTTTAAATAACTAATTTTCTTAATGAGCTATATGAAAAGTCCTAACTCATTTTTCGAGGTCTTTACAGAACCTCCTAATTATGGGTCTGTAAACCTCGAAACGTCGGGCGAGTATTTACCTCGGTAATAAAAACTTAGTCTTGGGCGGCTTCAATCCTACGCTTCACTCAGGACTCTAGTTAAGTATCTCGCTTCGCTTAGGAGTTAAAATATTAACACCCTCACTACGCTCGGGGGTTAACTCTAGGGTCCTTTGTTACGCCCTGGATTCAATATGATGCCCTCTACAAATCACAGGGCTTATGTACTTAGAAAATATACCCTATTTCAGAAACTTAGATAATTCTATCTAAGTTTCTGAAATAGGGTATATTTTCTGAACCAATTTATTCAAATCAGATCAAAAATGTAACCAAAAAATCCCGTACATTGTTTGACCTGAGTTTCTGAAATAGAGTAGGTACAGAGACTTTTAATGTCAAAATATAACATATTATGCTTTTTGAAAAAAGACAATCCTGAAAAAGGGACCTGTAAAGGTCTCGAAACGATGAGCGTTGTTACAATGCTAAAGTAATAAACACCACGCGATTCAAACCGAAAAATGTCTTTAATTTTGATATTTTATGTTTTGTAACAACTTGTAGATGGAAGGCCGGGCACACGGGCTACGTGGCGGTGTACAACCCGACGGACGCGCCGCAACGCGCCAACCTCACGGCCGTGGCCAGCGTGCCGGCCTCGCTCTCCGCGCACCACGTATCGCCACGCATCAGGGAGTTTACCAAGTCAGTACCTACTTTAACACTATACTACTATTTTCACTAGCTGCATCTTCTGATTTTCTCGGTTGAATTATCGTCGAGAGCCAAGGGTCGACGCAGTGGTAAGTCATTGACCATATCTCACCTACTGCAACACCTGACACCAACCCTCTTAGGGACCAAGCAGTTTACCCACGACCGCGCGGACAGAATTTAAGATTTGCAAGACTCCCTCCAATCCATTAGTCACTTTTACGACACCCACGGGAAAGAGATGGTGTAACCCTATTCTATGCCGGGATTCAAAGATAAATTTAAGGTTAGAGCACTCGCTGCAAACCGGTCATAAATGTAAGGTAAGGTAAGGTTACAGCGGGGAGCATATTGCAATATCGATACCGAATATTGTTAGCATTAATGCACTACACCCGCCCCGTAAGACCCATTAGTGCGATAGAGCACGAAATACTCTTGACACTGCTTTCACGTTTTACGCCCGATGTGTGCAGCGAGTAAAAAGTTCATATACAATTAAAAGTCCTCACTTATTGAACTATAAATATTTAATGCATTTGAATTGGATTTGAATTAATAAATGGGGTCGCCACACTAAGTAAGTCATCATTGACCATACCTACTAGAATGTGTTTGCCTGCCTGACACTAACCCTTGAGATCAAGCAGTTCTCTAGTAAGTCATATATAATCATTAATATAATCCTCATCCTAGCGATGTTCCCGGTTGCATCCCTCTCGGGAGCCCGGGGTCCGCTAAACCTCAAAATAATTTGGGGTCGGCGCAGTAGGTAGGTAAGTCATTCATTATTGACCATACCTTCTGCAAATAGATTTGGCAATATTTTTACGGCCGGCCGCCAGCCTGACACCAACCCTCCTAGGGACCAAGCAGTTTATTCGCCACCGCGCGGAGAGAACTTAAGGTTTGCTAGTCTCCCTCAGATCCCTTAGTCGCCTTTTACGACACCCACGGGAAGAGATGAGGTAGCCCTTATTCTGTGCGGGGCTACACGGCTAATAATATTGATTTTATTTGTATATTGGATTATTCATATAATATAATAACGTGTGTTTTGTTTGTATCCCCAGTTACACATTACTCAGCAAAGTGGAGGCTGACGACGCGCTGGTGCCGCCGCGGACCACGCTCGTACTGTCCTACGTACCGCAGACTACTGCGGAGAATTAACTCCTATCTGCGAAGGAATAGGTCACATAGTCGCTTGCACCACTCGTGTATTGAGTGGACCCTTTTTTATTTGCAATTTGTATTGAAATGTCATATAATGAAATATAAGTTTTGAATCATATGTTTAATTTTTCCTTACAAACTGCGGTTTCACCCACGTAAGTCCCGATCCCACAGGATTTACGGGATCAAAAGTATCCTATGTCCTTCCCCTAGTTCTAAGCTACCTTTTTTTACCCAAATCGGTTCAGCCGTTCTTTGGTTATTATTAGTGTAACTAACAAGACTTTCTTTTATTTAAAGGTATATGGATTTTAATTGCTAGAAACATTTTACATAGAGAAATGTGTCGTCATAAATCCTTCCGTGACAGGATTCGAACCCGTTACCATTAAGGGAACCCACGTGACACAGTGAATTATCTCGCATTATCTCCCTGTTTGTTTTTCGACTTCGGCTTGATTACAATGTCATCTAGTAGTTGTCTAGTCACCGTAAAACAAGTTTAGTCGCTTACCACGGCGCTAGATGGCGCTGTGTGTTGTTCAGATAATTTATTTATTTATTTATCTACCAAAACAGTTTTACAGCTATTGACTGGCTCGATTGGTTAACTTTACAGTAAACGCTACAATAGTCTAGTTACGATATAGGGTCAGTTCACACCGAGACGCGACGCGACGCGACGCGACGCGACGCGACGATGCTTGAAGAGGCCAGTGGATTCACGATGCGCAGCGCGACGCCGCGAGATGCATCGCGACGTCGCGAGGCGCATCGTGAGTCGATGGCAGCACAACGCCTCGCTGTGCTGTTCGTACCGGCGACGCACCGCTGCGCCGCGACACGTCGCGCTACGCCGCGAGGCATCTCGAGGCGCAGAGCTGCGTGGCGCAACGTAGTCTGGATTCTCACAATGAAGTGTGTATCTTTTCGTGTTGTAAATAAAATATATTTTGAATCGCTCTGTTAAAATATGCGCGCATCGTCGCGTCGCGTCGCGTCGCGTCTCGGTGTGAACTGACCCATAGGTGAATATTTCTCCTATCATGATGTGCGAATTTATCAATGTAACAAATTGTAAGTCCGGTAAGTTACCTCCTTGAATGTCAAAAATATATTGCAAGGTTACAACCCTGCAATATATTTACACCTTGCAATATATTTAGCCAGTAGAAAGGAAAGTGAAATAAGAAACAAAATAAAATACTTGATACATTTTATTCTCCAAATAACATTATGTCATATTATCAGTTAATAACTTTGATTAAAAAGCTCATCTTTTGTACAATAAATTTCCTTAAAATATTGTTCCTAGTAACATTTCGAAAATCTAAGGTTGAGCATACACTGGTCGACACTACTGCATTATAGTACAATTTTTCACTCGTCTCTACGATCACAGTTTACCTAACCGGCATACGATTCATAATACTTATTCCCCATTACTTATAAACGATGACTAACTTTACGTAACGTTTGTATTTTACTGTGACATGAAGTTTTAAACTTAACAGACTGAGACAAACGTTACATAAATTTGGTCATCGTTTATAAGTAAGAGGAATTATCTTTTAACAACATAACTCCCATCTTTTCCACAGTCTTGGGTGTTTGTTCTAGTCACCAGTGTATGTTCATTAGGGTTCCGTACCTCGAAAGGTAAAAAAAGAACTCTTATATTTAATTTGATCCGAGTTATATTGATTAGTAGGTAGGTACAACAAGCAGTAATTAAGTACATAAAATGTCTTTCGTCAATAAAGTACGCAGGTAAAAGTGCTAAAACTATGTATCAACGGGATATTTATCATGTGTATTGATTAGTAGGGTAGTAGTAGTATTTGAAATTATTTCCTGGAGCTCGATAACTCTATAAACATCAAAATAAACAACATTTCAGTCATGTAAATACGGCGCTTGCAACAGTGACGAAATATCGAGCTCCACAAGATAATAACAAAAACCTAATATAAGCATGTCAAAGGAAAAATAACCAATCATGTTATTATATGTTAGTTTAAAATGCAGTAGGGAACATTAACTAGAACACGGTCGTCAGTTTTTTTTGTCATGTATTACACTGCGTGCCCCGACAAGGCACGCACTTGTCTGATGTTTTATTGTCGTTTAATAGGCGTCATTTATTCATCAGACATGACGAAAGCGAAATCAGACGGAGTTTGGTGAAATAGTAATAATAAATCATATTATCAAAGTCTTTCGTATAGAATTTATAAAAGCAAGGTCCCAGCGAAACCCTTGTGGTACCCCTTAGGTTTATACTTAGAGGATCCCTTCGGGGTATCGTCTTCATCAACCGGTCTTCGTTTACTTTTACTCCGACTCGTAACCCGCCGTCTTTTCGATCTACTTCGACTTTTATACCGTTTATGCCTGACCGGTTCCTCAAGATCTTGGGTTCGGTGGTCGCAAGATCTAGTGTAAAATAAGTTAAAAGATCTCTTGTGAAGTAAATTCACAATCCAAACAATGGCATAATAACATACTGCGGCTAAAGTTGTGCGCAACAAGAAATCTTTGAAACCGCAAACGTATCTGGCTCTTGTATTTTGTGATTCTTCTACTAGTATCACTGACATTTTTCCTTCTAAGAATTTAAAGACACCTATAAGATTCTTTTATAGACGTTATAGGTCTCAAAAAGGATCTTTGCACTTTAATACCTCGTCGAAATAGAAGTGTCCGACTGATCCGTCATACGTCGATTAGGACTTATATTATCATAAAATAACTTGACCAAATAGAAAAGGGTGTAAGTAAATAAGATTTGTAGAAAAGTATCTAAAACCCAATTCTGTGTCGAATAACTTTTGTCGCCAAACAAATCGTGTGTCATTTTAGTTTTACCATTAAAAAGAAGTTAATATAGGATTTTAAAACTCAATTTAAATTCTAAGTCTTCCGTATAGATTTTATAAAAGTAAGGTCCCAGTGAAACCCTTGTGGGTACCCCTTTAGATTTATAGATAGATTGTACTGAAACGTGTTCAATTTAGTATTAGGAATGGGAAATATCACAAATAATTTTAATTATCTTCGTTGTCTTAGCATCTCCCAATTTGTCAGTATAGGCAATGAAATGGGAAATTATTACCATCAGTAAGTATCTAAGAAAGAGTAAAAAAAGTCAGGTTAGCAGGTCAAATATCTTGAAGTTGGTATATTATCGTCGCTTGTTGTTAGGTTTGGTCTTGTTGAACTGGTAGTCCTTGCACTTGGGAATGTGTCGTTCGGCGGCGCCTTGGTTGAAGCGACGCGAGCAGTGCGGACACTGCACGTAGTCCGGATTCTCAGACGGCGGCGGGGGAGGCAAGTCGCTCAGTTTACCTGGAACCAAGCATTTTCTTGAATACCAGAAGACAGGTCTATGTACTACAACCGCTTAACGCGTTAAAGCTTGGCGATAACGCGTTTGATGACTGCTTAAGGCTTTAGCAGGTGACAAAGGCGCACAGCTTAGCCAAGCTCAAAAAAACAGTTGGGCAGAACAGTTGCAAAGCATTGTAGCTCATCGCCTGTATGAATTTTTCGTGTTTTTGTCTCCATGTGTTGTTCATGTGTCCAGAGCCACAAGAAAACTCCTCAGCACTATGACTAGACCTGGATAGACCTTATCTCCAGCAGCTATATGCGCCTGGACTTGTTTGGCAGCTCTGATCGCCTGTATAAACTCCTTCGTGTGTCTCTCTCCAGGAGTTCTCCAGAGCCACAAGATAACTCCTCAGCACTATCATTAGACTAGGATGGACCTTACCTCCAGCAGCTATATGCGCCTGGACTTGTTTAGCAGCTCTGATCGCCTGTATAAACTCCTTCGTGTGTCTCTCTCCAGGAGTTCTCCAGAGCCACAAGATAACTCCTCAGCACTATCATTAGACTAGGATGGACCTTACCTCCAGCAGCTATATGCGCCTGGACTTGTTTGGCAGCTCTGATCGCCTGTATAAACTCCTCGTGTTTCTGTCTCCAGGTGTTGTTCAGAGGTTTGCTGGCTTTAGTGGTCGAGGGTGCAGTCTTTCGGAGCTTGTTGATGAAGGGTTCTGCTTCGGTGCCCTGGAATGGGAGTAGACGTTTCACACGTTGCTGATAGACGAGCCATTGTCTTGAAGCCAGAGTAGAAGGCCAGTAAAGTAGCATCTTCTGGCTTGATATTTTTTCTGACAGTAACCATTTTTATATGAAATGGGTTTGCCCTTAACCATCACCCTTATTGAGTAATTCGGTGTTAACTCAATTTGATAGCCACTATACAGTACTTTAAGGTAATCACTGGTGATTACCTCGTTTCGTCAAGGCAGCAATGTACAGCGTAGTGCCTATCAAACTGAGTTATCCACTAGATATATATTAATTATGGGTGCAGATTTGCAGTTATTTTGCATTGGTTTACTGGTTTTAAGCTTCAAGACAATTTAAGACACATGAACGATGAAAACACTGATACAGCACGGAATTAGATTGGCAATACCGTAAACCGGGCTAATCGGGATGTTTTGCGATATTTGTAACGACCAAGGAATTGGCAGTAATTTCTATAGTTAGGTACCTTAATATTGCCTATTTTTTCCTCCCCCATAGAATTCCAGAGACATCAGTCGCCTGCGCTCTACACCCAGCGACATTCACGAATTTTTATGTTAGGATTGCTTGATCCTCCCAAATATCGAAAAACATCCCGATTAGCCCCGATTTACTGTACCCCTTAGTCGTGTTTCGTATTGTTAGCATTGACACACAATTGATAAATGATATAAGTAGTTTGTGGTGTAAAATACGAAAGATTCGTATATATGTTTAGCGTGTTATGTATTGAAGTAAATAATAATGAAATACGACGTGTAAAACATCAATTTGAAAGACATTAACATTTGATATGTGTGTTCGATGAAAGAAACATGACATGACATGAATATAATAAATAGTTCGGATAACAATCTTGCCTTAAAACCGTCCGCATCTGTGCCCTAACATCGGCAGCGTAAAATTACATAGATTTATAGTAAAAGGTCATTGAAAGCAAACTGGAAAATCCATATTTAGGTCTAGAATGTTCACGGAGTCAAAATCAACAGTTTTCACTGGTAGGTTAGGTTCCTCAGTTCAATATCACATTGAAATTTGCAATGTAAGGGGATTAATCTCCGTGAATCAGCATTGAGCTACAAGAAACCGAAACAGAGACAGTAGACATCTCTGCGGCTAGATTCTCGTAAATAATTACACACCAGTTTAATGACAGAGACAGTGCAGACCGATGACAGACGCAGTGCAGACGCAACGCAAACACAACACAATAAGGAGGAACACTAACTTTTTATCCCGGCAGAGGGCGTTAGTCGGATGATCTTTGGTTTGAATTAAGAACTGTCAAACAGGGGTTTTTGACAACTCTCGGCGCCAAATTGGCCATATCGGTCTCAGACCGAAAGAAAAATAAACTCGACGTTTTCATTGGACCATCAACAAAAAAAAAAAGAAATCATCCGACGCCAGCGCCATCTGCTTTTAGCTTTGCGTGTGGCACCCCATTGCAAAGAAATCTCAAAACATACTCTCAACTGTCATACGAATACAATGAGAGTATTTTTGAGTTTTCTTTGTAATTGTAATTTCTTTCTTTGCGTCTACACTGCGCCTGTCATCGGTCTGCACTGTCTCTGTCATCGAACTGGTATGTAATTATTTACTAGAATCGAGCCGCTAATCTACTCTGATCACAGGAAATGGTCATTATACGGCCCTGTCCGTAGACAAACTCTGCAAATTGGCAAACTTACCGCAAGTCGATGTTTCAAAGCGTCGAAAGGCTTCCTCTTCTTAGTGTGTGCCTTCTTACAAATCTCCTCGTGTTTGGCCAAGCGGTCGGAGGCGAACCGGCGGCCGCACACGTTGCACGGTGACCCCGCTCCCGCTCCCGCTCCTGACCCCGCTCCCGCGTGCGCGCTGGCGCCGCCCGCGGGCTGCCGGCCCTTGCGCGGGGATGACGATACTGGTCCTGACTGGATACCGATAATATAAGCCACCGCCGAAAATATATACCGATTATGGTGATTTAGAATAGCAACTTAATAGGTACTTATAAGTTCGTATATTATAACTTTAAGTAAAATTGTTCCAATAGGTGTATTAGTAAACTGACAATAAATTAATTTAATTTCATTTTTTTTTTAAATATTTATTGTAGGTACCTTATAACAACTGTCTGTAGTGCCTGTAATGTAGGTATTTTAATCGATTGTGCAGTTGTTATTCTCTTTTATTTTCATCCCTAGTTAAATTTTATACTTAACTTTAATCCGGCTCGAAGGACCACAACAAACATAAAAAAGCTGTCCCTTATAGATTCCTCTAATATTAATAGAAATCAGATGAAGGTTGTTTTTAAAGCTAATACCTATAACTACACATAGTTATGTGCGAAGGTACTTGGTCGCAAAGTTTTTTTTTAAATAAATTATAATAATAATAATTGAATTAAAAAAACATACCACAGCGGGCTGCTTTCTCGCTACTGTGGGTACCTGCATAAACACAAAAAATAATTTAAATAAAATTTTCCAGGATAAACAAATAATTGAAGGGTTGAAAATCTAAAGGGTTTAAGTGCCGAAAATCCAATCTAAGTACTAATTAATATATAAACGGTTCTAAGTGACTGTATCTTTTACCCATAGCCAAACAAAGTTTCGGCGAGGTCTAGTTTAAAGTTCCAGAATAGTCACCCAGTGGCTTGATTCTCGTGAATAATTACAAACTAGTTCGATGACAGAGACAGTGCAGACCGATGACAGACGCAGTGCAGACGCAACGCAGACACAACACAATCGCAAAGAAAATTCAAAACATTGTATTCGTATGGTAGTTGAGAGTATATTTTGTGTTTTCTTTGCAATTGTGTTGTGTCTGCGTTGTGTCTGCACTGTCTCTGCCGCCGGTCTGCACTGTCTCTGCCATCGGTATGCACTGTCTTTGTCATCGGACTGGTAGGTACTAATGGTACTACTTTTTTTTTTTTTTTTTTTTTTTTTTTTTTTTTAAGCGATCTTCAACAAACTTGGTATATGTACCTATTTAGGCACACTTTTATTTTAAAATTGTTTTTAAACACGTTTTCCAAAAGTCTGGGGCTCCATAGCCCCGTAATACTGGACGTATAACAGACAATAATGACAATAATTTGTGTTCATCGAGTAAGTAAGTTCAAAAAGTGTATTTTGACGATAACCTTAGATAAAAACAAATAAGGGCAGATACGGTACCTAGCCACGGCAAATGAGACAATAAAACTGCGTCAGCTGACGCACTAGCCTCAGTTGTGTGTGGAACCGTTGTTGTCACGTGAACACATACTGTCACACTGCGATTCCTAGCTCATTTTTCGACTACTACGCAATGTTAGAATATAGGTACCGTATCTTCCCCTATAAGAACATCATTGACGATAACTCACCGAATTGGCTTGCTTTTGCATCGTCCCTCGGGACTTATTGGCATCTGAAACCTGAACGCATCACTTTATTTACTACAACATCATAATAAAAACCATTCAATTATTAAAAAAAACCACGACGAATTTCAACAATCTAAAATTTTTACGAAAATTTACTGTTTCAATTATGTCATCAATGTCATTATTTGTCACATAACGACTTCAAAGAAAAAGGTTTACAACTTTTAGCAAAGAGTTATACATAAATTATTATCGGTTTGCTTTATTAACCGACTTCCAATAAAGGAGAAGGTTATTTTGGTCCAACTATCGATTTTTTAGAATTTTCGTCTGTTTTCGCTATATTGGATTGAAATTGATCAATCCTGAAGAAGAGTGTCTCGATACGATGAGCCTTGAAACAATGCTAAAAGTAAATAAACACCACGCTATTAAAATTCTATTCTAAATCAAAAGAGATTGAGAAGTACTTACAGTATTTTCGCTGATGACTCGCTTAGGCGGTGTCGTGATTGAAGCCTTCGTTTTTGCTGGACTATTTCTTGTGGCTGGACTCCTGGAGTCATCGAATAATAAGGGGCAATAATTAGTAATGGTGATAAGCCAAGTAAGACCTAAATTACGTTTTTTAATTGTAGACTACGATTTGACACATCTTCTTGAAGAAAAATGACAAATACAGAGCCAAAACGTCAGATTATAGTCTGAAATGAAATAGGTAGGTACGTGTACTTGAAATTAAGCCCGGAAACATTTTCTCGAGCTCCTCCGTTCTTCGGAAAGCATGCTAAGCAATTGGTCCCGGTTGTTATCTCTGACAGCAGTCGTTAGGTCAAGTTAAAGGCCTTAAAATCGTCGTCCTTAAAATCGGGCGTCCTGAAAACTCTAAACCTAGGTGAGCCACACCACTATACGAAAAGAAGAAGACTGAACGGATTTGAGATGGAGATTTGCTTACCTCCTAGGAGGTGCCTTGGGAGGTTCAGGTGACCTCGGCGTGGCTGCCGGGGCGAGAGCTTCAGGGAACGTTTCATCTTCCAGGAGGTAGTTGTTCTCACCCCTATCCACTTCGTCTAGAGGTTCTCCTTTGTTCCGGGGCAGCTGAAATAGAATTTAGATGTTTTTTGTTTCTCCGTACCTCAAAGGGTAAAAAAGAAATTAGAAAGTGACCCATGGGGGCATAGGGTCACTTTCTAGTCCGTATGTTGGTGTGAGTATCACCAACGGTTTACTCAGAAACGCGTGGTCTTAGCAAATTGGAATTTATACCAGATATCGAGGTCTTATGGTCTCTATTATGTGTTTAAAAATCAAGGTATTGAGTGGGCATGTGTTTTATTTCCATTGTTTTTTGTATTTTCATGATTATCCGACTACGGCTAAATAAAAAGGGAAGGGTTGTGTTCTCGGCAGTCTACGTATGTATGTTTTACATTGTTTAATTTACACCGAAATGTTGTTTCCGAGATTTCAACTTACTGCGTTTTTCAAAGAGTTGAGATCAGGCTCGTGGTTGTGGTTGAGATCGCCCGAGCCGTTGACAATATTGTCCATTTTCTGAAACAAACCATTTCAATGTTAGTTCTGTTACACAGTATGACCTAAAGTAAGTAGGTAAGTAGGTTTATTCGCCCATGACACGAGGTACCTTCCCTTCTGTCTGCTTAATTGATCAAGGTAAGGAAATATGAAAGCGATCTTAGGTTACCTAACACTACCTGCTCACCTCACCTGCTTGGCAGAACTGTGGACTTATAGATGCAGTTTTATGAATCAATCAGTATTTTTCCTGAATATGCCCCAGAGACCTGGGATAGTTGAAGTAAAGTTTAGAAGGATTTAATGACCCAATTATTAAGCTAACTAAGTGCGGATAAAGCCCAGCGAAACTAATCTATGCTCAAGAAATGACTTACTTGTTGAACCTTCCTAATAGTTGTATTGCTAGTACTATGTGATGTAGTCGTCCTCTTCTGTTCCACCCTGGTGTTGTTGACAGAACTGGCTGTCACCTTGGAGTACCCGTTGGGTAGAGCCTTGCGCGTGCGCTCCGTGTTGTGTATGGGCTGGAGGGGGTAGCTCTTGTCTATTCCGGCCTTCGTTCGACGCTCTTCGAACATTTGGCGCACCTGGAAGGGATTATAAATAGGTCAGCGTAGGTCAGGTCAATACCAGTCTGCCGAGAAATGGTAAGTTAAAATGTGGTCCAAGACGGAACACGCTCATCTAAAATGTTGGAGATGAGTAAAGATTATTGGCTGCTCTGGATTAAGAATCTGAATTCGCTTAGACCTGCAAGTCGTGGCCGTAAAGTCTCCCACCAAGTGACTGCTGCTCTACCATAACCCAGAGATCACGCAACCAACAAGAACTCCCAAACAGTAATACCCAACTAGAAAGGAAGTTACCCCCATCATGTAAACTATACCGCTTCCTAGCGAGCTTCCTAGGTCACAAAAGGCGACGGAGGTCATATTATTTAGAAATGTGCTTCCTTCCTTACCTTTCCTGGTTGATGTGCCACTGCCTGAGGTGGTGAGCTGATAGAACTTCCATTGCTGACTCCATTGCTAGGCGAGTGTCTCACGCGATCTAGTGCTCTTGCCTGCTGCGCCTCGTACAGATTGGCTATTTTCATCTCTCGTTCCTGCATTTGCTTCTGTTGGAACCTCGCCTGAAAAGACAACATAAGGGTAACATTATACTTATTGTGATTTGTGATGTGAAGTCGGTTGAGGCAACTTCCGTGTTATCACTTTGAAGACAATGCATTGACCATAAAAAACGAAATCAAATGTGTGGGAATGTATAAGTTGTTTAGTGCAAAGTCAAAGGTGTTGATTTTAGTTTTACATCAATTTGAAACAATTTTATAGCGACAACGCTATTGTCGGCAGTCTTTTCTTCTATTTCGTCACTCGGCACCTTTGTTCGAGCACCGATAGAACTGCTACCTACCTCAGTTTATCTAATTTTACTTAGTGTTTTTGGTACCACAATTTACCCAATAGTAACTGCAACATACCTACCTAAGCGTATGTACTTAATTTTACACAGTCCTAATTTATTTATATTTTGGGTAGTTACTTATAGTATACCTACTTATCATTTCCTTGGAGGCAATAAATGGAACCTAATCTTAATATAGTCAACAACACCATCAAAGCAAGCAGTTTCTTTACATACTTTATAGAAGTTGGGAAGGTACTTATTGCGCCTTAAGGTTACAGTCGCACGTCCAGACTCAATATAAATATAGCAATAAAAGTGGCCTCTGAGACTTCTACAGAAATACTTGATTCAATGAAAAAATAGGTGCGCTCAAAAACTACACAATAACGGAATTAGAGATACTTAAACACGATTTAATCTTGGTAGCAGCTACCTACATCGTATCTGTTAGCACCTAATTACGAGATCAAAATCACAACAATTTGGGGCATGCAAATCAATTTCGAAACACTTAAGTGTTTAATCTGATAACCGCTAAGCTGTTGCTCTCAATAATGCCTAATCTAAGCTCTTAGTTGGCTGTATAGAATTAATTTATTATAGACATAGGCAAATAGGCAGTTCAAACACGTAAGGTATATTATAAACTAGTTACTATCCCTTTACAAATTTTCATTTAAATCCGTCGAGCCGTTTATTGTAAAACAAAGTCGCTTCCCGCTGTCTGTCTGTCCTTATGTACCTATGCTTAAATCGTTAAAACTACCCAACGAATTTCGATGCGGCTTTTTATATAGATACAGTGATTCAAGGTTCAAGGAAAGTTTATATTATGTATAATACACACCCATGCGAAGTCGGAGCGGGCCGCTAGTTATACATAAATCGATTTACAAGTTTTTCGTACATAGACAAAGCCAAGTTTAGTATTTTACGTAGTGTCACGGAATTAATAGGTGGGTTTAGCGTATACAATACATGTACTTAAACTTATGACGTCATTGAAATCGTGGCCATTAGCATGCAATGAACGGTTACATTAACAGTCAGTGTACCTGCCTGCGAACATGATTTTGTAATAGAATCGATTCCATGATTTTAGGTCAATGCAGCTTAAAATTATTGTTTTCATAACATTTTTTTCAATTTAGTAAGGTTCTTATTGTTGGGTATTATTTTTATGTTGTATGTGTGTAATTTTGGAAAATCAATTTTGTATTGAATTTAATTGTAACGTAAGTTTTTGTAAACCTAAATGTGTAAGTAAAATTGTTAATGGTAAATCTATGACTATAATTGTATTAATTTTGTAAAATTTGAATATTGTATTAAGATAATTTTGTAACTAAGTTTGTAAACAAAAATTGTTGTAATGAATATTATTAAATAAAGAACACCAAAGTCTCAGAATCCACTGAGGTCTTTGCAGGGACGTAGCAGCTTTTCGCGGGCTACCCCATTAGCGGGTAGACGTAGGCCAACTAGGTCCCCAAAAAAAAAAAAAAAAAAAAAAAAAAAAAACATCGTAGGCCTCGCCTCGGTCTGAAGGGGTCCAATTCGGAGTCTTACTTACGGATCCCGTGGCGTCTTACTGCTTAACCCCTCTAAGAAATCACGTACAATGGACCAATTGTAAGGCTTAGTGCGGAAAAGGCCCAGCGAAAACTATTCTATATTAAATATACATAGGTACTAACTATACTTTGTATAGTATTTTACGAGCTTTTAAAATAAGCAAATCCTAATTCCTACTAAAATTATAAATAACTTAAGTACTTACTTACACGCAAACTTTTACTTTTATAATATTAGTAGGATGTGAAAGTTCTTGTATTAGTAAGTAAACGTATGTTTGTAGTTTTTGCGATGAAACTTGGTAACTTGGTATAGCTGGAGATCTGGATTAACACATAGATTACTATTTATCCCGATATCTCCATGGGATCAGCTTGTTTATGATAAAAATAAAGCCGATTACTCGATTACGAAACAATATTGTTTTCCTGTACGTAGATAAGACACAAATCAGTGAAAGAAGGAACAAAAAAAGCTTTATGTAAATAGAACGTGGGCGTTATCGATAAAACGAACGAATATGCAAACGCAAGGTTACTGAGAAGCAATGGGACAGATCACCATTTACAGAGACAATCGATTGAATACTACGCGGAAGATCGCGGTGTGGTGACTGGTGACTAAGGTTGAATTTATTGCAAAAATATTACTAAAGAGTTACGTGTAAATAAAAACATAAGTGTTTTCGAGAAAGACAACATCTGTATCGTGGTTTTTACACATGCAGCCCGGGTTTACAAGAATAAGGTTACGGTATCCTCTGCCCGTAAAAGGCGACCAAAAGAGGTGGGCGGCAGACGGCTGCAGCCACTAAGGAAGAGAGGTCGGATCTTGTTCCACTGCCGTTTTCTTTCTTCTAGATGAGCGTGTTACATGCGTGATCATATCATCACTTACCTTCAGGTGAGATAGCGATAAAAGTTCATCTAACGTGTGTAAAAAGACAACCCACTGCTGCTAAGTGTCTCGGGACCCAGACTAAAAAGCTACGTAGCTTTAAAACTGTCTACAATAGACATAACTTCCTTAGTTTAAGTGCATAGACGTTGAGTTGTAATGATAGCCTACCAGAGCGACATTACAGTTCATTCGGTAAACATCTTTTCCTAGAGTTAAAAAAACCTGTCTAGAACTAAGTTATACTTACCTACATAACGACATTCATTTTAAGTTCTTACTAAAATAACAAACAATTACCAAGTCCATACTGTACCTAACCTACCTAGTCCCTACCCTACCCAGCTTAAAGACAACAACCTGTCAGGACAAAGGAATCTTTGCAATGCGGTCGCGGCTCCCGGCTGGTTTATGTAATCTAATCACCATCCGTTAGCGAGACCAACATATTGATGCAGTTCGGAGTAGCGCTAATTTTCTATAGAAAATATGAAGGTAAGGTTATTTTGTTTTGTCTTATGATTTGTTACGCCAACTTGATGCAAACAAACTTCTCATTCGCACAGTAAAAACCTCCCATTATAACGCAACTTAATTTAGGTTAGTACTGTCAGCATCAAAACTAGATGACCACATTCAGATTTTTAAAACTTTCTATCTTCTCTTTTATTTTTAACCCCCACGGAAAAAGAGGGGTGTTATTAGAATATCTGTCCTGTTTACACCATAAGTACATTTACATATTATGAATATTATTAATTGCACATCAAATAAATGATCTTGATCACCCATCAATAATTTATTATCATCGTCTAAAACGCTGTGCTTAATTTGCTGACTTAGCAAATTAAAAACTTTTCTGCCACAAGAACTACATCGGGGTGATAGGTGCGAGAAGGTTTAGGCAAGACCGAGCGAAGAGAGTTCTTGGTTTAACCTTTTCGAGGTCCATTTTTTTTAAAACCACCCAAAAAGTTATTTTGAATTTTCGATGCTGTTCTTCAATATATTTAGGACTTTCGATGTCACAAAAAATATTTAGACAAAAAACCAACAAATAATACCTACCATTAGTTTTGGTATTAGGAAGGAATAGATCGAATTATCTTTAAAATCGAGTTACCTACTGTTAGTAAAATGCGAGTTCTTAACACTTATATTTTATTTAGTTTAGTTTTACCTACTTTATAAATCTGTTGGCAAAACTAAGTTTGTCGTGTCGTACGTCGTGTACGCCGGTTAAAGCGTTTTAATACCGGCCTGTCACGTTTCCCAGAGCTTGGGATTAGGAATTCTAAGTCAGTTGCCAAGTGGAATCGTATTATTGTAAGGATTTGAACCCGTTATGGTAAATTGACCCCGGATCTTGGTAGGTATGATGGTTAAATCTGTTACTTCGAAAATGTCCGAAAGATTTTTTAAGCTCCATATACAGGGTGAACCATTTAAACGGGCCTTCAGGGGGATATCCTAAACTATAAGAGATAGCGAAAAATGCTGAAAGGAGTTGCGTCCCCGATTTTGTTAAAAACTAAAATGCCATTAATAGATTTTTGAAAAATTAATTACCCTAGCCAGGAATTGAACCTTGTCTTTTTGCAAAAAAATAAACACCCTTTATTATTGTACCGATCGATAGTGTTGCTGATAGAGATCAAATCCTGGAAACAAACATATTATGGTAAATCAAGCAAAATGACAATTTTTAATAAAAATATGAAATGGCCAAGTAATCTGTACAAGTACTTGTTTGTTACCCGTACCTAATACAACGACCTTCTATTTGAACGACTGCACTAGCATTTTATCATCATTTCAGATCATGTTCTGATTTCAAAATTTCGCACACAGTTCAAATCATGAGCTTTGATGTTTGATGTAAGCAGTAATGCACAACTGATAGATGTCTTTTTTGGTAAAAATTAATATTTTTATTAAAAATGAGGCATTTGTCTTGATTTACCACACTATGTTTGTTTCCAGGATTTGATATTTATCAGCAACGCTATCGATCAGTACAATAATATAAATATTGCAAATATTAAATAAATATTGCAAATATTGCACGACGTTACACACAGCGCAATCTAGCCCCAAACTAAGCACTAGGCTTGTACTATGGCACTAGACAACGGATATACTACATATTATACATTTTTGTTTTTTTGTAAATAAGTACATACATATGATACATAGAAAACACTGAATATCCCATGTCTTCGGACCGTGGTGAGTCCTAGGACATGTTGGTTTCCTCACGATGTTTTTCCTTCACCGTAGAGCGATGTTATTAGCGCACATACCTTTTTCTTAAAGAAAAAGACATTGGTGCGCGGTCGGTCTGGATTCGAACCCACGACTCTCAGAATGAAAGCCGGGGTATCTACCACTAGACCAACACCGCTCCAACATATAGGGTGTTTATTTTTTTGCAAAAAGACAAGGTTCGATTCCTGGCTAGGGTAATTAATTTTTCGAAAATCTATCAATGCCATTTTAGTTTTTGTCAAAATCGGGGACGCAACTCCTTTCAGCATTTTTCTCTATCTCTTATAGTTTAGGATATCCCCCTGAAGGCCCATTTAATTGGTTCACCCTGTATACACGACTAGCTGCGTCCCGCGGTTTAACCCGCATAAGTCAAAAGTTGCCTATGTTACTCAGGGTGAATGTAGCTTTCTAATGGTGAATTATTTAAATCATTCCAGTAGTTTTTGAGTTTATTCAGAACAAACATACAGACGCACACACACACACAAATACAAGTCTTTCTTCTTTCTAATATTAGTGTAGATCACACTTACACTGACGCTTTACCAAAAACAGATCACACCTACAGCACAATTTCAGAATAAACTTAGATTACGATCAAATGTTATAGGTACCTACTTAATGATAAGTGATAACAAGATAAAGTTTTACGCCTCTACCTAAGTAACTAATTAAAAAGCAGTTTCTAGTAAATTATGCACACAGATTTATAAGAACCAAATTTAGAAGGAACCATCCGTTCTCCTTCTCGATGTAGGTAATGTCAAATTCTACCCAGCGACGGAGGGACACCGTTAGTAATATAGGCAAACTTTTCAAAGCTTTCGAAAGTGTTAGATAGCGATCTCCAAAACTTTTGAAAGGACCATTCCTGACATGGCAGAGACAATTTGAACTACGAGAAATCGTAAACTAAGGCCTTAAATAAGGCGACAACGAGTGCGTCTCCTGTTCCAAAGCGACATGTTTGTGAACTTAGTAGAGCATTGTCCAGCCAATCAAAAAAATAATGTGACTTCTTTCCGCATGCAGTCCAGTTCTACAGTTTCGCGACTTGATTACACTATTTGTTAGAGCTCTGTCTGTCAATATTTGCAAGTTTTAGATACCTAGTAAATTATGCATAGTGAATTTAAATGCGAGGTAGGTAGGTAGAACCTAATGCCCATACACGTCTCACGGCTCACGGCTGACGACCAGCGCAGGCGGCGATGGCGAACTTGTCGTGACTCATGCTGTCAACGACCTTATAGTCGCGAGATAAGGTGATTTCGAGATATACCTACCTACCTATTTAAGTAGCTATACAATTGTTGTAATGTTACTTTGGAGTTTTTAAAAGAATTTAAGAGGCAAGGATACCTCATTCTCCATACAAACGGTAGACTGTTTCCTTCCTGGATCGCAGCGTCCTACGAGGCGCGGTGTGGCGCGGTGTGGCGCGGAAACAAGGAACAGTCGAGAATCGCGCCGGATCGCACTTTACGTGCATCGGGTGACGTAGGACACTTCAATAGCTATCGACTGTTTCCGCACCCGTAATACGAATTTGCGATTTTGGAGCAATAATTGCGCGATTCTCGCTATTGTTTGGCTTTTGCAAAATACGTAATAAGGCCGCGGATCGCTTCGCAATCGCGTTCGCATCCAATCGTCCACGTAGTACGCTGCGTAAAGATATAAGAGCTAAAATGTTCATGGCATAAAACATATCTCACATGACCATACCCGGGATCAGGGGTCAGGGGGCACAGAGGGTTCTTAAGAGTATCTTGTTGACTACGAAAACCAAACAACAAACCTATGAAACAGCTACTTAAGCGGGCTAAACAAACCCGTTGGCGTAGTAGATTCAGTTCAAAGCAATGCAATGTATTGATCATTATTATAGTTCGATAGACACTGTTTGGCATACAAATGAACCGCGACACCCACTAAATACAAGGAAATGGTGTTGTTCGATACAATTTGCGGTGGTATGATGTCATGGACTGTGTTATGATGACAACTCACGAAGTTAAAAGCGATGTAGAGGTACCTAGGTAGGTTACTTATGTGAGTTGCTTCATGAAATTGAATATTATGTACGAGTAGGTAGGTTTGTTACAGTCGTAGGTCGGTTAAAAAAGCCGTTTAGGGGAAACTCTACCTACTCTTTTCTCCATACAAACATTACAAACGTAGTCAACTGTTTTCTCCCTGAATAAAGACAATTAGAGAAATATGTTTGTTTAGGCATGCCATAATAAAACCTATATCAGCCTCAACGTTTTGATTTTTTTCATATTATAATTTTTCTAAATTAAATTTCTATTTCTATTGAAAAATTATTAGAAATTATAATTTGGGTAGATCATAATGGCAGATATACCTATATTTTATAGCATTTTTGCTTTGTTGTCTTTATCCAGGGAGGAAACAGTCGACTACGTTTGTATGGAGAAAGAGTGGGTAGGCTTTCCTCTTAATTCAGATCTCCAGCTATCGGCATATATCATCATTCAAGCGTGAAGGAGTAACAAATATACTACTTGTTTACTTACTTACTTACAGACAAACTTTCACGTTTATAATATTAGTAGAAAGTAGGATTAGACCAAAATGGTAATAATTATGGTAATAGTCGAGTAGTTATAAAGCTATATTCATGTAAGGTATATTCAAGGTGAAAAGAAAAGTTTTATGTAGTTTATTTAAACAGTAGTTTTGGTGGATTGCAGTAGGTATGTAATTGTACATTACTTACCGGCTATCTACATGCCTGGAATTTTAAATAAATAATTCCACTATCGTCGAAGCCAAACTTTGTAAACCAGTCTAAGAATAGCAACCTGTATTTACAGTTTAAAGAAAACTGACGTCAATGTCAGAAAACTAAAAAGTTCCATACAAATGTTCAATTCACATGATTATAAATTCTAAATAAATATCTAAGGCTCGATTCCACTAGACTGGAATAAGCAACGAATAGCAATTCTAAACATAAATGTTCTTTTGTTCGAGATACTCTCGCCATCGAAATACAGCTTTGTGACAGACAGACATATAGACAATAGACTAGACAGATAAACAGTGGAGTGGAGTCTAAGTAAAAGGGTCACATTTTTTACCCTCTGGGTTCGGAACCCTTAAAAATTACAATTTATGCTGAGAATTGTTATTCATTGCTTATTCAAGTTCGGTCAAATTAAGCCTAAGTAATTTGTTAAATACCGTTTTATAAAATGAGTAGGTAATATTTATATTTGACTAGTTACGGTTCTCAGTTTCGCCTGCATAAGTTTAGCAACAGATGAAAAAAAAATGATAATTTGATTAGAACGCGCGCCGTAGCAGTGATGCAGATCACATTAACAGAGCGTTGCCTATTGACACCTATTTAGTTTAACAGGGTTTTGACTTTCCACCCTAGGGATGGAAAATATATTTTCCACCCGGCAATCTACCCATGAAAATGTTACTTCCTAAACTGAGGCTTTTCAGTAGGTAGGTAATTTCCTATGTGATGTCACTTTTAGTACTTTGACGTTTACTATTGCGCTATTGCCGAAGAAACTCGGCGTTAATTCCAAAAACATTTTATTAAAATAATATCAATATTTCATCATAACATAAGCTTAACATAATTGTATTGAAATGTAACATTATTGTATCAGCTTATCAAATTGAATTTGAAATTATAAGTAATTTATTAAGCTCTTCATTGTAGGTATGATTAAAAACTACCTGACCCGGCGCCACTTCGTATCTTTACCTTATTTTAATTTTATATTACCTACAGTTTTACTTTTTTGATCGAGTAAAATATTACCTATATATTCCCTAATTATTAGGTAGACTAAGATAGCCACGAGAAGGTCAACACATGTTTTCCTAACTTTGTCCTTCAAATTAATTCATAGGAATTTAAAGTTGAAGGTAACTTAGTAAGTTATACTTTAGCTCAAGGTCACACAGTGGTCATAAACATGAAGGAAAGTATTTATGACTAGCTGTGTCTTACCGTTTCACTCGCGTAAGTCCCGTTCCCGAGGGAATATCAGGATAAAGAGTAGCCTTTGTGTTATTCCAGCTATTTACATACCGAATTTCGTCGCAATCGGTTCAGTTATTTTTTGCGTGTTAAACATTCGTTTACTTAGTAACACACAAACTTTCACATTAAGGTAGGTACCTACCTACATTATCTTTTAGCAGAATAAATAAATTATATTTATAATGTATTACCTAATATGAAGTCAAAATGAGTCTAAAGAAAAAAATACTAAAGAATTTTAATTTTCTCATTATCTTAATCAAATCGAAATTCGTCAATTTACCTAGTAGTAGTATCTTAACTATTCCTGAGGTATTTCTCAACGAGGAAAAATAAATGAATTATTTTTTAACCGACTTCAAAAAAGGAGGAGGTTCTCAATTCGACTGTATTGTTTTTTCAAGGAATTATACTTCTGCAAAAACACAACGCACGATTTCAAAAATCGATTATTTAGTTTCGGCAATTTACACTAAGTAATATTATAAAGAAGAATGATTTGTATTTGTGTGTGTGTGTGCGTGTATGTTTGTAATGAATATGATTACGGCAAAAAAAATATACAAAAAAAAACCCCATGAGTTTCTTGTGTTTTCTTCTCATGTCATGGAGGTCGCGATCCGAAGACACAGTAGAGTAGATTAAATATAAAAAAAAAATGACATTTCAAAGAGATATCTTGCTAATATCCGAATGAATAAACGTACTTTGATTTTGATTTTGATAAACTCAAAAACTACTGTGGCGATTTCAAAAATTCTTTCACCAATAGAAGCTACATTACCGAGGGGTAACAAAGGGTACTTTTGACTCCGATATTCCCACGGGATCATGACTTACGCGGGTGAAACCGCGGGACGCAGTTGGTTTATAATATTAGTGGAATTACAAGAAAGTATTTTTTGTCTACATCTACACTAATATTATAAAGAGGAAAGATTTGTATTTTTTTGTAGGTGTGTGTGTGTGTCTGAATGTTTGTAATGAATAAACTCAAAAACTACTGTGCTGATTTCAAAAATTCTTTATAAAGCTACATTCACCCTGAGTAACATTTGCTACTTTTGATCCCGACTTTCCCACGGGATCGGGACTTCCGCGGGTGAAACCGCGTGACGCAGCTAGTTTTTTTTTAAAGTTAAACCTACCTTAGCGTTGGACAAAGTGAGCCAGCCGTTTCTAATTTCCTCAGGATCTGCGCCTTCCAACGAGATTGACGAGATACTTCTAACTCCTTTGGGCTTCCAATGGTCGGGCTCCCACCAGTTCACATGGTCCAAAGACCGGTAAATGTTACGAGTTGCCATAACGGAACTGTTATTTAATGCTCACTTTGGTTTTAAAACTTTTAAAAAGTAAAATTCTAAAAAAAGGCAAAAGCGTGAAAATTAATTCGCAAGGACAGGTTCTTACTATGAAGTGTATGGAAACTTATTGTGTGTACTTTTTGCATAATTGCATCTTCATTTCCGATCTTGAATGGTCTTGCGGGCTAAGCAATGCTTGGCGCGGTTATTACTTGGATGGGTGACTCATAAATTTGTGTGGCTAAAATTATGTTCTCGAGCTACTCCGTTTTGTTGTCTCTGACATAGTAGTCGTTAGGTCAAGTTGGAGACCTTAGGGCGACTGCAGAAATTAAATTATACGATTATAAACTTACATGATTGTTGTCACTACAAATATTATTAAACAACGGGGTATTTACCATGTTTAAACTTGTTTTCTCACAGAGTTCGATATTTCGCCAGTCATTTCAACTGGCTATCACGAGTCTCGTAAACAAGCCAGTACAATATTTGTAATATTAAATTACGTTTTTGTGCTCATTCGACCTCAGGCGTTTTATTGAGTTTGCAGAATACTTCACTATTACTATCACTACATAGTCGCTTTCCGCTGTCTCCCCCTATGTATGCCTAGATCTTTAAAACTAAGAAACGGATTTTGATGCGTTTTTTTTAAATAGATAGAGTGATTAAAGAGGAAGGTTTATAAGTATAATAAATGCACCATGCGAAGCCGGGGTCAAAATGTAAAGTAAATACGGTTTACACTATTTTGATATTTCCATACACTCCAATCAAAACTTCAAAACACACATACCGGTGCAGAATCTTTGTGGTAGTTTGTAATGTTCAAATTTCTATGCACCATATCACAACACGGTAGCTTTCTCAGGGGTACTTATCGCCGCGCTTACCGCTATGTGCGCTCAAAGATCTGCCCTCACGAATTATCTCTAAGACTTTCCCAAGACGCGTCTACCACCCTCCCCGTTCGAAATTTGAATGAACTAAGGGTTGCTTTGCCCCAAGTGTTTGGTTTCCGTCGCCTAGCAACCAGCACGTGGAGTGGATGGAAGTCAATGTCACGGCTTATGAATACCTCGACCTACGAACAAGGGTTTGACCCCGTGATTTGGAGACATACTTCCGTATGACCTTGGCTTAGAGTTCGTAATGGCATGGCAAACATACATTACTTGGTGGTTATGAAATAAGTTTAGTTCACACAGTTCAAGGTGTTACGGTCAGTGATTACAAAGAGATATTATTTGAGACTGCAATAGACGTTTGTCTGTTTAATATATTCCAGTCAATGGAGTTATACGTCACTACACTAAATTAAAGCTCGATCAGAGCAATGGTTTGAGCTGTGCGGTGATAGAGAACTAGCGATTTTACAAGTAATGTTGACTAAAACTGTTCTTATGTTGGTAGCTTATCTACGTAAGTATATCTTATTATATATTTATATTAGCAATGCTTCATAATACAGTGCCTACATTGGGCCAATAAAAGCTAACAAAGGGCCTATGTGGACGGCTTAGCAAACCCCTACGATCGTGGGTAACTTCGGGTCGCCGTCACAGGCCATCACACGATCGTTGGCTATCGTTGAGCCATCCATATAGGACAACGAAGCCGTCGTTCACTTGTTAGCCAAATGTCCACGCCGCACGATCGTTAGCGTTCGCTATTCGTTCGTCACCCATACAGGATAGCAAAGGTCTTCGTTGGCCGTCCGATGGCCCAGTGTATACGCACTCTTAACAAACAATGAATGGGTGGATCTCTCTCAGATTTCTTGTGGTCATTGCGGTCTAATTAATGGTGTAGGTGTAAGTGTAGGGAGCTGATGTTTCTTGTAAATCTAAGATTAGCATCGTAACCTTGGTATCAACTAGCATTGAATATTGTTAGACCATGCAATTGCCTAAATCAGGGTCAAGAAATATCTAAGTCAAGAAACGAAGGTATTTTACCGCACGCAAGTTCCTTTTAGTAACATCAGCATTTTCAGAGATAAAATATAGTATACAAATGTAGTTTGTTTGTGGCCCATATCTTTGGCACCACGATACCAAACCATGGCCATGACCCAAGGTTCCTAGATACCTAAAACCATGAAAATACTTGTATTGTCATTGGTAAGTATCTAATTGACTGACCATGACGTTGAAATTAAACTAATTTATCGGTTTCAACCGCGTTTCCTTTGTTATGTTTAACATTTTTCAACGTCAGCCGTCCTGAGAACTTTACAGTGACTACTGCTAGGCTAGCACGACAGGACGAGATACATTTTGTCGGTTCCGTCTGTTTTTCTCAAACGACGACAAAAAGATACGGAACCTATCTTTATGTTCATTCGACGAAATGTTTCTCATGTTAGCCTAGCTAGTCACGGACAGTTGACACTTTTCGAAACGTCGGGCATTGATAAATGCTAAAAATAATAATAGAAGAAACGCGTAAGAAACCGAGAAATGAGTTTAATTTCGAATCAGTATCTCGAAAATCGAAGAAAAAATATTATTTGTTTTTTTTTACACACGGTTGATGAGGGTTTGACGTGGTTTGACCACTATCTCACTCACCTTATGGTATTAAGTGATATGGTATTCGAGATACTGATTGATTGACCATGATGTGTTTTCCCTTCATTGCAGTCTGTCGTTTTAGTGTTATATTATTTATTTAATTTCAATTGAAAAATTTGATCATGACCTGTGTCATGTCATGACCTCATCCTTTGCCGGAACAGTGACTTCTATTTTGAGGAAATAATTTACGGTGTTAGTCGTGTCAAGTATTTGCAAAACCTTTAGAAAGCCATTTCAAAAACTGCAAACTTAAATGATCACTCGTCCATCAGTCACCAGCATCACTTTCTAACTTTCATGTGCATAAGTGCATTGTCCCAGTACACTCCTTACTCGACTTCTTGCCTTCGCAAATTATGTCTTACTGCCAGTGATATATGGTTGTTTACCGCCTGCCCACGCGAGCACAAAACCTGACCATATAAAGATCTCGTGAGGCTGTGACTTGATGAATCATTGTTTGGATCCTTGTAAGGTGACTGTACTAGATAAAATGTCGTGGCGTCATCACTTTCGCCTGGATTTCCGACCTTTTTGAGCTTAGAGCTCTTAACCTTTTAAGTTTCTTAAGCAGGACTAAGTTACGGAAGGCTTTGTATCGGTCTTGTAAGTGTCATTCAACGTCAGCGAAAATGTGATAAATCAGCTTAGCTTGCTAAGGCTTCCCTTAAAATTATATCTGATAGACTCTAAGGGTGACAAATGTGACCCCTAGGGGTCGAATTCTTAAGGTATCGAAGTGTTTATATCAAAATCTAGGTGAGATATTAAGTGCTTTTGAATCTAAACTAAAGAGAGTTGCTTAGGTGCTGAGATAGTCTATATCATTTTCTAGGTGTCCCAGCGCATCCTAAATACACAATAATACAAAATTATTGTACTCATAGCTACTGCATATTGTATTAAAACTGTGAATATTACCTTACAACTATGACGTTAAGTACGCTATGCTGCATTATACTACGATGTAATCAATTACTAACTTCTTTGATGACTATTCTCTTTTTATTGACATCGGCCCGATCCAAGGGCGGGATCGATCGTGGTTGTCTTGAAGATTCGCGGGTCCTCTGCGGAAATGAAGTAACAATAGCTATCATGTATACCACAATGTATAATTATAATCTATGCACTAACGATTAAATGGAGTAATACACTTTGTTTCAAAAATATAATATGAAATAGATATTAAGGTAAAGTAATTGTACCTAACACATAATTAAAAAAAAAGATTCCTAAACTCTGTGCCCGACGGGATTCAAACCTGCGGCTATGGGTCTTCCGTGCCACGGCCATATCCGCTATGCTACATTTCTGCCATGGCATTTTATTTTACACCTTTTCAAAAACGGGTTTTCAAAAACAAAAATTTATTAGTCATTTTGGAAGAAATCACTAACTCCTTGAGCTTTAGTGAAATTTTGCAAAAATATCAAAAAACGTTGACCATTTTCGAGAAAGAGTTGATGTTTGACAATTGAGACATTAATTTACATGTAAAATGTATCAAACATCCCCTCAGCCCTGTGTGTGTGCTCAGGTTGTTATTATGGAGTGCATTCCTTCATATTTTTTGCAAGTTAAGCAACTTCAAGAGCAGATTTATACACCGAAAATAATGAACACAATTACTATTTACATGGTTATAAATAAAACATACTCGAAGGACCACAATGATCCGGTCTGCCTTTACTTGACGCCTACAGATCGTCTGCATTTGGTGTTTGCAACAGGACCACGTCATAACCAGTTAAGTCATAATTGCTTGTCTAATGTGAGGTTTTTGCTAATTCGATAGTTTTAAGGACAGATACAGAGCTGAGAAATGGTTGAGAATTAAATTAGGTAATGCTATGTAGTTTGATGATTTTTTTATTGATCCCTAAGATGAAAATAATGGAGAAGAAAATTATGTTGTTTTACCTAATCAAAGCTGTAGGTATAGAATAAGTATGAGTACTTCTAACTATTAAGGTATTGTGTAGATACCTACTAGAGATGACGTCTCAAACATATTTCACATGCCTTAAAAGTAATTCAATTAAATTCAATCATTTATTCATAATATAGGTTTAGGTACAGGCGGTAGGTCCAGAATAAATGTAAGTTCCTCTTCAGTTTGCGGTAGGGTGACTTCAGTGGTTTGTTTCAACTATCTTCCTTCTGGTGCCATATTTACTGTATGTATGGCTATTGCCGTATCTTTTGACGCCCTTTGTGGCGCGTCGCGTACAAAATAAAATCATCATATTTAAATGATTTATCTATTTGGTCCCACGATTAAAAATACATGCAGAAAGCAGTGGAAGCTAGCAGTGAAAGCTAGCCTTCGTAGGCTGCGCAGTCTATAGTTAGATATAGTATAGACCTAGTATCACAGATCTTCCATATATTCCCGATTTTATACACCTGCGTACCTCGTTGTACGGTAGTTGGTGCCTATATAATTTACTTCATTGGGTATCGTAATCGACTATATAAACAAAGGACTCTGCGAAAGTGCTCGGTCGTATTTATAGCGAGCATAATAATGGAGTGGTAACCTCTTGGTAACTCTCAATTGGTGCGCGTGCGCTCAAGAGCAACGTACTTTGTTCGAATAACAGAAATACAGGGAGATGGTTTTATGTAAAGAAATAATAAAGTGATTGGCAAAGTTGGGAAGAAGGAGAGGATTTAGACAATGAAAGAAATAATCAACTGATATATTTTTATATCTACCTTGACTTTTTACTCTTCTCTGAATTTAATGAGAATTAAGTTTTTCTTCATATTTACTTTCAGAACAATCAGATTCAAAGACGTCATTCGTAATTACAAAACGGGGTAGGTATTTACTTGTTAAATAAAAAACAAATACCCAATAGTAAAACCAACCATGCCTGTTTAAAATCGTATAATTAAATTTCTTTAACAATTCGTGTCGTCTCTACTGAAACCTCTGTGCTGTTGAATCAAGCATCCATTACGTAGCATTCCTCAATTAGTCACAAACGGGCTGCCACTGTTTGCCATCACTTACCATACATCAATGGTCTAGTGCCTGCTATTTTATTTATAAGTTATAACGATTTTAAATAATAAATCGTCATTTGAATAAGATTATAGAGTTGATAGAGAGGTTCAATCAAATTGATGGGACTATTTATGATTTGATTTCATAATGAAATGAAAAGCTGATTTAATCAGCTTAGAAACCGATAGAAAACTGTGTCTTGGATAAATCGACTCCGTTTATTATTGTTTAAACTATTACCTTATGGTTAAAAGCGATCTCTTCTAGGCAGCTAGCGATGATTTTACGAAAATCTATGAATTCTGCAGAGAGAAACCCACAATAAGGTTTTCTTTCTGTGTTTCTCACTGCAGTCTGCATGCATGATCTGCGAGGCTGCCTAAACTTATAGACAGATACCGATAATTTTTATACTAATTACATCAGACGTCTTGCAGTTTCATGTCCGTTCTAACGATAAATACAATAACAAAGAGGTAACCAATGTTTTCATCCCAAGTGGGTGTACCACAACAATCTTGGAAGTTCCAAAACCATGTATATTCAAGGATATCGTGCGTGGGTATAACCTTTGCAAATTTGCAAGCTTTAGAAGCCTAACTTTGGCAAAAAGTTGAGTCTACATAATAGTCATTTAAATATCAGCGTTCCTATTCAATGGAAGGACCATTACCAAATAAGTTTCAGTCGTAAACTTTAGAGCACAATGATTGATAGACATGATCTAAATTAGTCATTTGACCGTGATTTATGATTTTAATATGCAGGTGCTTCTTAAAGATGGGTTCCGTCTTCATAATGATTAATGGGTTTCGTTCACGGTTAAACCATTTTATGGCAAATTCGATGATGTATTTCTGTTAGGGCTATAACAACAAGGGGAAGGTCTACCTTCTCTTTTCTCTATACAAACTTTACAAACGTAGTCGACTGTTTCCTTCTATACTAATATTATAAAGAGGTAACGTTGGTAACGTGTATGTATGTATGTATATTGGGGTATTCTCTGAAACTACTGGACCGATTTAAAAAAATCTTTTACTAATTGAAATCTACATTAACGAAAGTTACATAGGCTACTTTTGATTCTGACATTCCCACGGGATCGGGACCTACGCGGGTGAAACCGCGGCAATCGATGTAAGTATAATATGTATGTATTTACAGAGAAAAATAATTTTAAGCATTAGATCCGTTGTTTTGGATTACATTAACAGATACTATGTTTATGCTATAAAATCTATATCTGCCATGACCATCCTTTACGTTTTGATTTATTTTTAATTCTTATTTTTCTAAATTTTATAATTAATTAATAACAAAACGTAATCAAAAAAAAAAGTAAAGTAAAAAAACGTAGGGGCATGATCATGATCATCTATTCATGGGAGATATAGGTTTTATGGCATAAACATTTTTGCATCCAAGGAGGAAACAGTCGACTACGTTTGTATGGAGAAAGAGTAGGTAGACTTTCCTCTGTGGCGCGTCGTGCGAAAGCGCGACTGCAATCCAGGAGGTTGCGGGTTCGATTCCCGCCGGGTGCAAGTATTTATGCTTATAAAATAAATATTTGTGTCTGGTATGGGTGTCCCTCTATGTATAATATGTATGTATTTACAAAAGAAAAATAAATATATGTAGTATATCCGTTGTCTAGTCACCGTAACACAAGCTTAGTCGCTTACCACGGGGCTAGATGGCGCTGTGTGTTGTTCACAGAATTTATTATTATTATTATTATTTCCTCTTAAATATGGCACAGAGTAGCTAGGCAAGTAATAAAAACTCGCCTATAGCAGCAGTTCGGTATTATAAAAACACTAGCTGCGCCCTGCGGTTTCACCGGCGAAAGTCCCGCGGGAATACCGGGATAAAAAGTAGTATGTGTTATTCTAGGTCTCCAGCTATGTATATTCCATATTTTTCATCGCAATCGGTTCTGTAGTTTTTGCGTGAAAGAGTAACAAAGTCACATACATACAAACTTTCACGTTTATAATATTAGTAGGATTGTATACATTCTGCCGTGCCTAGGTAGGTACCCACAAGCTGTCTATCGTTATCGATCGGCTAGGGCGCCGGCGCCCACATATGGGACAATAGCTATCAACTAATTAGGTCGATGCTTTTCAACAGATAGATTAGAATAGAATTGAATGAAATAGTTGCCGCATTTTGATGATTTCACAAATTGACGTAGGTAAAATAGGGAAGAGTGCAGGCAAAAAAGCTACCTTATAAGCTTTATATAATAAATAAATAAATAAATAAATTCGGTGAACAACACACAGCGCCATCTAGCCCCGTGGTAAGCGACTAAGCTTGTGTTACGGTGACTAGACAACGGATATAATACTTATATTTATTTTTCTTTTGTAAATACATACATATTATACATAGAGGGACACCCCCAGACCAGACACAAATATTTATTTTTTTAAGCATAAATACTTGCACCCGGCGGGAATCGAACCCGCAACCTCCTGCATTGCAGTCGCGCTTTCGCACGACGCGCCACAGAGGTCGTCAAATATACTTAGGTATACTTATTAGTTTATTATTAAACTAGCTGGGTCCTGCGATTTCACATGTGTAATAATTTAAGTCCCGATCCCGTAATAATTTCGTAAAACCCTTTCTTATCGGATGCCTCTATCATATAAAGAACACACTCTCAAGGCGGTTTAGGCTGTGCGTTGATATATATTAACCATTTCTTCTTCTTCTTTTCGTATAGAGGTGTGGCTTACTTGGTGTTAAAGTTGTTCAGGTCGCCCTACGGCCTGAACAACATAATTAACCATTATGTTGTTGTCAAACCAGATGAAAAGTGATGGTCTAAGACCTAAGATGTAGTACGCTCATCTAGAAGGTAAGCTGATGGCCTATTTGTGTTCTAGAGTCACTAAAGTTTTGATTGCAGTCCAGGTACAAGTTAAAGTTTCTTTTTGAGTATATTATTTGAAATTGCAATGATGTTGAAATCTTAGATCAAAACATAAAACTAAAGATACGGTACCTAGTCTCGGAAAATGAGACGATAAAACTGCGTCTAGCTGACGCACTAGCCTCAGTCGTATGTCGAACCGTTGCCGCGAGAGCACGTGCTGTCACACTGCGATTGTCTTTTTGACATCCATAAGAATGCCATTTTGCTTATTTACAAAGCCTGAATAATTTTTAAAGACAAGTGTTTTTAAGTACAATAATTTTATAAAAATGCATGTAGGTGTTTCTAGCTCATTTTTCGAATACGGAATGTTAGAATGGCTCCTTCCCCGACCCCCAAAGTCTTTTGTTCTCGAAAAATAAACTTTCATACATTAGTTCCCTCTACCCCCAAAACAATTAAAATAAAAATACCGTATCTATATTTTTCTTTTTATCTAAGGTTGAAGTGCACTTTTTGACCATTCTATAACAAGAATAACCACCAGATGACAATTAAGTGACGAAGCGGTTTAAGATGTAGTATGCTCATCTAGAAGATAGCTATTCACCCGTTACTGCTAGATACCTATTTTTTTTCTTTATTATCAAATTAAAACATAAATAACATGATTTTATTATACATAGCATTAGAAACCAATAAGGTTTGTAGTACGCTATGCTGAAATCTGCGAAGATATTACGTAAAGTATGTTATTTTAGTATTGAGAAATCTTCATTATGTACCACTGTAACTTTAAAATTACAAAACCAAGTCAAAAGCTGAACCTACAAAGAATGATAACTAAAGTAGGGCAAACTGCGTGCTTCACTTCAACGAAATTCCTGATAACACGAAGTAGGTACACAGACATACCTACCTAATCGTTTTCCTGTTCCAATAACTTAGGTACTTAGGTTCCATGTTCCATGACTGTTACATGAAACTATTTTATTAACCGAATTCATTTTAGCTTAACTATAATATACCTTTACTTAAGTAACTAATTATTAGGTAGGTTTGATTTAAAGGTTCCGTACTTAAAGGGTAAAAACCGGACTTTAGTACTTTTAGTACCCTTTACGACCCTCAACCGTTGTCTAGTGTCCATTGTACAAGCCTAGTACTTAGTTTGGGGCTAGATGGCGGTGTGTCTAATATCCGGCAATATTTAATTATTTTACTAAGACTCCACTGTCCGTCCGTTTGCCTGTCTATCACAAGGCTGTATCTTATGAATGGTGATAGCTAGACAGTTGAAATTTTCATTTTGCTCTACATCAACAAAAAATAGAATAAAATAAATATTTAAGTAGAGCTTCCATAGAACAAACGTTAGTTTTGTAATAATGGTAAGGAACCCTTCGTACGCGAGTCCCACTAGTACTTGGCCGGTTTTTTGTAAACATTAGTTATCTAATTATGTAAAGTTACATTTATCCCATCAGAGACATACATAATATACTGAAAAGCAAATGCAATGCAATACTTATACCGTGAAAAAATGTGAAATCTTATATTATCTTAGTCAGTTTTTTAGATAGATCAATCATACATTTTAGAACACTCAGTTATTTATCCAGATATTTTATTATTATCGATATTCGGTAGAGAATTATATCAACATATAGGTACCTAGCAGTAGCTACCAAAGTACTTATCAGGAATGTGCAGGTGCAACCAGTATTGCGAATGTAGAAAAACAACATTTTCTAACCTTAAATAGTTAGTTACCTATACAACGCCTTTTAATCAATATCGTTAGGTAGGTACACACAGATAAATGCAAAATGCATTTATCTAGAAACTAGTTGGATCCCGCGGTTTTGCCCGCATAAGGCACGCTTTAGACCCTTCCTTATCGGATGCCTATGTCGTATAGAGAACCCTCTCCAAATTTTAGCGATCTACTACTACTATTAGCGGTTTAGGCTGCGCGTTGATGCATTGATTCGTTGATAAAGCCCGAAAGAGTCGTTCCCGGGAACAGAGCTTTAAAATCCTTCTTGTTGGATTGAAATTAAACTCATTTTTCGGTAATAATCGCGCGGTGTTAATTACTTTTAGCATTATTTCAATAGTCAGTTTCGAGGCCTTTTCTTTTCTTTAGAATTAACTAAATGATGATGATTCAGGATATCTTGAGTCAATCCTGAAGAAGAGACCTGTAAAGTTCTCGAAACGTTGAGCATTCAAATAATGAATGCTAATAGTATTTTTTTTTTAATTATGCATCGAGGTTCGAATGAACTGTCTTATGTAGAGTACCTTACCTTTAGTACCTCGGTGTATTAAATCCAGAGCGTACGAATTTCCACTCTAGAGAGTTAGAAGTTAAATATCTTCGGTTAGGTAATCAATACTCAATACATTTATCAATATTGTGTAAAACTGGGGCATTGGGCCGCCCTGTTTGTTGTCACGACCTCATTGTCACACTATTTGAGGGCGGGACCAGCCGCTCTACTGAATTACAATTAGGTACATTCAAATAAATGTGAAATTGCGGCAAAACAAAACGTGGAAGAAAAACCTAAAAAAAAAAAGATTTACCTAACTAAATCTACGCCTTTTTGTTTTAATAGCGCTCCGCATATTTTAGTCTAATGAATCAAAGCAAAAAAAACCTACTTATAGTAAATCTGACGAGAACAACGGAGGCAAACAATTTTAAGATATTTTTTCCACGAACCCCGGGCGATTGTGAGTATCTGTGTCTGTGTTTGTTGCTTCACATAAAAACCGCTGAACCGATTGCGATGAAACTCGGTACGCCGATAGCTAAAGACTTGGAATAACATAGGCTTTTCATCCCAACATTCCCGCGGAATCAAGCGAATAGAACCACGGGGCGTAGCTAGTTAAAAATAAACAAATAGACAGATTAAACGCACGCGCAGGTGATTCGATCATTCTTAGAAAAAATCACAAGCCATGAATCATCAATAATTTATACCTAAACGGAAATACAAACAGTGCGTTTGTTATTTGGCAGACTCTAACTTAGCACACAGATGTTCCACTGGCTGAGTGTAATAATAATCGGTTTAAACTCTGAGGGGTCAAGGTTCGACTCCCGCCGCTGGTTACGATTTAAAAAAGTCGTTAGTGACTCATTGGTTAACTTTATCCAACTGAATTTAGCAGGCGATTGAAGTTAAACTTAAATTAGACTTAACATAAAATAATATTTAGTAAATATTAGAAGTGTAATAGCATTTTGTAATCGCTATTTATATTTAGTTATTGAGGGAAGACTTAGAATCTAGACAGATAGAATTTTGGAACTATGTATTACAGTTTACATAGCCACATGTGTACTTTTATCCTAATATTCCCAAGGGACCAGGAATTATGGGTGAAACCGCGTGACGAAGCTTAAATATTAAATAAGTTAACTCCCGATCCAGTAGAGTTATCGAAAAATAAGACGAAAAATTTCTTTCAGAGAATTTATTTTACCTAAACTTTGAAAAGTTTTTGAGTTATTTTAAGGGGGCTTACCTGCATCTGCATCAGTCTTGATCCACCTCCTCTTTCCATTTTCACCGAACAATAACAAACTAATGGAAGACAATAATTTATTCTAATCAATTAAAACAGCCCCAGATACAGTTTATTTAGAGAAAAAAAGAATCCAAAATATCACAAATCGCGAAACGATCCGAAAAAATAAAGACGCGATTATTTCAAAACACCATTGTTGTTTCACAAAATTTGACACTGCAGACAGACACCGTCAACAATCAACATCTAATCAAAAACACCGGCTTTCCCGCGATTCGCGAATTTGAAATTGGAACGCGCGTTCAAAAATCACTTTAATAAATGAGCTTCGTCATCCGTTTTCTTTAGAAAGAAGAGTGATTAAACCTTTTTTATTTTGTAATGTTTTTTTTTATTAAATCATCACTAAAAATCCGGCACCGGTACCGATCAAACGTTTGCGGTCGCCAGGCGACTCAGCTGTTGTGTGAAGGCAAGGCACAGTGATACGAGAGACGGTAGGGGAGGCAAGGCAGCCTGCATGACTACTCGCTGAGTAATCTACTGCACCTTCACGGTTCATAAACTACGACTAATCTTTATTGTGGCTGAATAGAGTCTAATTTTCAATAACTTTTAAACCTAAACAACTTTGAATAATATTTTTCATTCCAAAGTTCGACGTTACCCAAAGGATAATAGTATATTATGCAACTAGTGAATAAAAGACGGATTTAGCGCGAGGACCATAGATGAACCACGAGCAAGTGAAGGATTCTAACGACTGAATCACGACCGTAGGGAGCGATTCATGATGATTGAATCACGAGCGTAGCGAGTGATTCAAGTGTTAGAATCCTGAGCGACGCCAGTGGTTCATAGCCCTCAATGTAAATCCGTACTTTATTCAAGGTTGCATACTATACTTTATACCATGACTACGAGAAAAAAAAACCGGTCAAGTGTGAGTCGGACTCACGTCGCGTACGAAGGTTTCCGTACCACTATCACAATTATTATTGGGTACGGAACCCTGAAATGAACACTGGACCGGCAACCAATCCGTGAACGCAACGCGAACGTTAAAATTTATTTTACCACTGGCGCCAGTGTCAATTCATCACTAGATGGTAAAAAGTGCTAGTGGTAAAAATACATCGCGGTATCGTTGCGTTTTTATGTCAAAATCACGTTTGTTGAATGGTCCTTATTTTATTTTTAAATGTTTATTTTTAATCTATTTGTTGTTATAGCGGCTAAAGAAATATATCTACTGTGAAAATTTAAACTGTCTAGCTATCACAGTTTATGAGATACAGACTAGCGAAAGACGGACAGACAGACAGCGAAGTCTCAGTAAAAATGTTCCGTTTTTATCTTTGGGTACGGAACCCTAAAAATAATTTGTATGTCGAGTATTCTTAGCGCAAGGAGTTTGTATCAAGTTTTTTTTCGCGTAAGGAGGTTGTATAAGTATTTAGATGAACGAGACGAGTAAATTGTGTTCTAAATTCAAACACCAAACAGCGTGAGTAAAAGGCCTTTTTATTCACTGTTTTGCGTAATTAAAATAAGCTTTTAAGAGTGTGAATGGTATAATAGTATATTATGCAACTAGTGAATAAAAGACGGATTTAGTGCGAGGGCCGTAGATGAATCACGAGCAAGTGAAGGATTCTAACGACTGAATCACGACCGTAGGGAGTGATCCATGATGATTGAATCACGAGCGTAGCGAGGGATTCATGTGTTAGAATCCTGAGCGTCGCCAATGGTTCATGGCCCTCAATGTAAATCCGTACTTTATTCAAGAGTTGCATACTATACTTTATACCATGACTACGAGAAAAAAAACCGGTCAAGTGCGAATCGGACTCGAGTCGCGTACGAAGGTTTCCGTACCACTCTCACAATCGGGTACAGAACCCTGAAATGAACACTGGACCGGCAACCAATCCGTGAACGCAACGCGTACGTTAAAATTTATTTTACCACTGGCGCCAGTCTCAATTCATCACTAGATAGATGGTAAAAAGTGCTAGTGGTAAAAATACATCGCGGTATCGTTGCGTTTTTATGTCAAAATCACATTGTTGAATGGTCTTTAAATGTTTTTTTATCAATTTGTTGTTATAGCGGCTAAAGAAATACATCTACTGTGAAACATTCAACTGTCTAGCTATCAAAGTTTATGAGATAAAGCCTGGTGACAGACGGACAGACAGACGGCAAAGTATCAGTAAAAGTGTTCCGTTTTTATCCTTTGGGTACGGAACCCTAAAAAGAATTTGTATGTAGAGTATTCTTAGCGCAAGGAGTTTGTATCAAGTTTTTTTTCACGCAAGGAGGTTGTATATGCATTTAGTTAGATGGACGACGAGTAAATTGTGTTCTAAATTCAAACAGCGTGAGTAAAAGTCCTTTTTATTCACTGTTTTGCGTGAATAAAATAAGCTTTTAAGAGTGTGAATGGTATAAATGCACTTATCCATGTATTCTCAATAATTCTCATACAAAAATTTTTTTTTAAAACAGTCAGTATAATATATTTAAATCCTTTTTCACCACAAACTAACATCGCACTGCTATTTTTACCTGACTGCGCGACGCAAAGAAGGGTTATGTGTTTATCAGTCTATGTATGTATGTATGTATGTTTGTTTGTATGTTTGTTCCTATGTGGAGCTCCACAGGCCAAACGGCTGAACCGATTTTGATGATTCGCACGTCAATCGATTCGTCTTAATCCTGGGAGTGTCACTAAAGACATGACATTTATCAAAATTCAAAAGTAAAAAAGAAAAAAAGAAAAATTGTCTGACTATGTTGAGTGGGATATCGTCGAATAGGTTTTCGAAAATCATTGTTTGGTTTCTATAATAATTTTTCATTTAATGTAACCATTTGGGATCTACAGCGGTGTAAAGTTGGTTAAAAGTCGCGATTATCGCAACTCACCGAATAATCCTCAACTTAAAAACCCCCTCAATGAAATGATGCGCTTGCGATTAAAATACAATAAAATTGATATAATAACACATCTTGCACCTAATGCTGACTAAAAAGCAGAAAATAAAAAATTAAATAAAAATTTAAAAAACCCGCCTGCGTAAAAAACTTTAAATAAAAACATATACATAATAAAAACTGAAAAGCAAATAAAGCAAGTCCAGTAGTCACAGAACATAGCGACTTTAACAGTCGGGACCCATTGACTACCTAAAATCTAGCTCATGGTAGGTATACCTATTCAATAATGGATCCCGACTGTTAAAGTCGCTATGTTCTGTGACTACTGGACTTGTTTTATTTGCTTTTCAGTTTTTATTATGTATATGTTTTTATTTAAAGTTTTTTACGCAGGCGGGTTTTTTATTGCTTTTTTACAAATGCCTGAATCATTCTTAAAGACAAATGTTTTTAAATGCAATATTTTTACGAAAATGCATGTAGGTGTTTCTAGCTCATTTTTCGAATACGCAATGTTAGAATATACCGTATCTACTAATTGTTTTAATCTAAGATGCTAATGGTTAAAGTTAAAGATTTCGCGGTGCGTTTTCCATTCATAACTTCTTATTTAGGCCATTGATTTTAAGACCATTTCCTCGCGGTATTTTCCTTCACCGTAAGAGCGTTAACAGCGAACGTGTTACTACTAGACCAATAGCGGTCCAATCTGTAGCTAATTCGATATAATAAATTCACCAGTATTTTGGCAAGAATGTTTTATTATATAATTTGAGAATAAGCCAAAATAAGTGAAAGCGCATCATAACGTAATCTACCTTGCTGGTCGTCATAATTGAACCGTTAACTTTGTATCAAGTTTGCAAGAAAGTGGCACAAGCTAAATGTCAGCTGACTCCAAATGATTTATTTATTATAACATTTTTCTGGATAGATGTAAATACCTTATACAACGGTATTTACTTACTTCCATATTTACTACTTATTCTAGGTATTTCAGGGATGTCTCAGATGTCGAGCGAAAGCATACCTGCATCTACCAACCAAATGTTGGGGTCAATTATTGGAGTCCATGGAGGCGGAACATCAATGGGTTTTTGTAGATCCGGCTGGCTACCAACTCTAAGCTCACTCTCTGAGGAGGAAGCTCCACATGTCATCGTCGTATGCCCCGGAGTGTCGAAATGGGTCTTACATGTAGCACGCTTCCTTTGAAGCCGAAAGCAATACAGCATTTTAATGTAAATGCAGCCATATGGCTTGTTTCGAAGCAGGAAAGGTAAATAAAGACACAAAATTTTACCACAAAGGTGTTTTTATTTAAAAAAATTACATATAAACATTCATAATTTTTGTTATTTGAACTATTCTCGCACACACAACACATCGGACTAGCTAATCACCTCTACACACAGTAATTGCCCGACTTGATTTTTTATTAACAAACAAAATGATTATTTCATCGTTTTTCATAATCACTGACGTAAATTTAATACGTAAAAACAAATGAACTGGGGTTCTACTCTCAGCTGTAAATTCCAGGAGCCAACTTGTGCAGTTCTTAACTTTTATATTATTACTAGCTGACCCGGCAAACGTTGTTTTGCCTTATAAATTATAGATAGTAGCCGATTCTCAGACCTACTGAATACGTAGATACTTATACAAAATTTCAAAAAAATCGGTCTAGCAGTTTCGGAGGAGTACGGTTACTAACACTGTGACATGGAAATTTTATATATTAGATTTTATTTGAAAACAATTTAAAAATAAATAAATAACGTTTAAAACAACAAAAATCATTAAGTTTTTTTTTGTGTTTTAGTAAAGTAATTGAAGTATTTGAACAATGATTTTATCAATTCAAGTGCAAGACCTAATCAGTCCTGCAAAAGAACTGCACAAGTTATTTAGAGTTGAGAGTAAGGTCCCAGCACCTGTTTCTGATAAGTTTGTATGGAAAAGAGAAGTTTAGCTACATAAGGTACCTTAAGTTAGAACTTAGTATTTTAAGTTATTTCAAGTTAGCGGGCATGTTTGAGAGGACACGATCCCAGTTCTGCTGGCCTATATCTAAATAGAATCTATCCGTACGACCACTCGGGGCTGTTTCATTATCCGGATGATGAAAACTTTAATATCCGGATTTTCCCGGTAAGTTAAAAGTTAACGGATAATGCAAGCCCTAATTCAGCTTACACGAGCTTCCCCATACAAACTTATTGTCCAGGAGGGTTACTGCGGTTCGTTTCGATACGACATCGATACTGTCATACGATGATTCTACTGTCACATTCTGATAGTAGGGTGACAGTAGAACCATCGTTATGACAGTATAGTCCAGTTTCCGTCAGTAATATATATTACCGCATTTTTAAAAAATATATTTTAAAAAAATGCTCTCGTGGCAATATTTAGGAAGGATACAGCTAAGGTATTAGTCAGTGTAATATGAAAATGTCTACGCGACTAAAATCTCTCTAGGTGCGTCAGGTAGGTACTTTAGCTTGTCAAATTTTAATGTGATCTTGTAATCACAAATTCTGTGAAGCTACCTTCAGCAAAGGACATACTTTAGATACCTACTTAAAATCAGGTACGTATATCCAGGTATTTATACCCAGGCAGGTTTTAAGGTTCATTTATTTTCGAAAACTGTTTTTAGAGAAGTTACTAGGTACCACAAAATTACCAATTAATTGCAAAACCGTTTTCGAATTGTTTTTTAACCTGTGTCCTGGAGCTATTAGTTGCGTAAACAAACGATGAAATAGTTTAAGAAAATCAATATTCATACAACAAATTTCGCTAACAACTTAATTAATTACAACTTATAATTTACTTAACATAAAATGCAATACAAAAATACAATATATCTCCATTTTTTACTCGACGATACCAGCGTCTTCTTTATTGCTGATCGTAATCCAACGATCTTCATGATAAACATGCTTATTAAAGAATTCATTATTTCAAAAATAATTTGGAAAAATTAAATACTTATGTATGGTTTATTTCGAAGTTTTACTTCAAATGTAAAAGTTAACTAACCTTGTCTAGTTTTGGCTTTTGATTTCGTTAACATGGTTTATGTACCTATAAGTTTGGTCTTAAAATGAGGCCCTGAGGTACCCCAAACATTATATTATTTTGTGTTCTTGGTACTACATATTTTCACATGTCAATGGTTAACTTGTTTTATACAAATTTGAGTTAACTGGAAATGTTTTATCAAACATGTAATGATTTACTTACCTGTAATTTGTTTCGATTTGACGCCTAAAATCCCCAGAACGTCTCCCAAAGCCATAACTAAACCAACCAAGTGTATGAGAAAAGTTCTCTTTACTTTAAAACACCAAAATATATTGCGTCACAAGATACAGGGTCCAAATTACATTACTTAAACTTTACATTTTCTATATCATATTCGTATATTACACAATTTACTACAACATCTATAGCCACATTACAAGATTTTGCATGTAAAAGTAATAAAAACAAATAATTTTCATTTTACTCCCTTGAAGTCTGCAAGGGGGTACGATTTCTCTCTCTCAAAGGCATAAGGTTACTTAATATAAATATATTAATAGCCAATAGTGGACACAAGATTAAAATTAAATATATTGCTTGTAGATGATAAAATAATGATTGTTTATTATCTCAAATTAACAAATCATACCTAGAGGTGCAGATAACAATCGCCTTTCAAAAGTTCATTATTTGCGACCTTTCTTCACTTCCCCTAGAGTTCATTAAAAATTTGGACCACTCTACTAAAATCTTGCAATGTGGCATTCCGCGGGGCCAGGGACAATAATACGCGATTACCATGCCTAGGTACGCACAACACAGGTATTCCACGTAATATACGTTAGGCAGTCTTTGGGTAGGTCGGAAGATTCAATAGCGACTAGGTATCCAATAATAATTGTACTAATTTTTATAATATCACACCTAACTACACCACGACACTATGCCAAAACATTTTTATTAATAGATCGTTTTAATACTTTGCTGCCGAAGTTTTCTTTTAAGTATCGAATTGTCATTTAATTTTATTTCGGTTTCTTTAATATCATTAGTGACAGCTAAAGATAAAAACGATTAAAACGATCTCTCTTTTCTTGGTGTCTTATCGTTAGGTACACTGTTTCTACCGACCACATTAACTACATTACTAACATCGACTTACCCTACAACACGAACGGGTTAGGTAATTTTGGTGTCACAATTGAGTCAAGTAATGTTTTCCTTGACGATATACAAAAAAGAAAAAAATCTCATATTTGTGCGACTGAATGTGAAAAGTTTATGAAACAGTTGTGTTACCCTGATCACATACAAGTAAAAAGAGTCTAAAATATTGTTCGTTATAAAAAAGTGCGACAAGATAACTGTGATTTCAAAATGCTTTTATAAATACAAATGCTTCAAAAACCAAAAATCAACAATTACATACATATAAAAGATGGTTTATCAAAATTAGTTGATACAATAATAAATATCGCTCGGAATTACGGGTGGGTTAGGTTAGGATAGGTTAGATCTAATGTAGGATCTTAGGAAGTCTTTGGAGGTGTTATTGGACTTTTCCTAAAACGATTCTACTGTAGTTCTGTTTGAACTTCAACAACACTTAACCAAATAGGCCGTTGTATTTGAGAATCTAGATCTTGTCTACTCACATCTTGCTATTACAAACATACATACACAACTATAGCATGCAACTATTGACGATAGATTTTATTTTGATTATGTCAGTTTATCTCTATTTTGGCACGACTGAAAGTTTTGTTTATCTCTTTGTTCTAGAATTTGATTCAGAATCGTACCTAGTCAGATTTTCAATTTTACAAAAGTCATAAGACAATATTTGTTCATTGGCACGTACATTATATTCAGTGACCAGCACGTTATCTCGTTTCAAAAATATCTTAATACTCTCCTTTAATTTGGTTTCAAAGGGGAATACTTAAGTGTTTCGTTGACACTTAAATAACCCCAATGAGAAATAATTTATAAATTGCACGAAAAAACTTCCAAACTTCAATTAGATTTCTCAAATCAATTTTCTTTTCCGTGAACACAAATCATCTTGATAACGAAGAGCATCTCAAAAGAGTACTCCACTTGAAAATCGGAAAGAAGCGTCAATAAGACACTTCGCTCCCTCTCACTTTGTAGAAACGTCAATGATGTGATTTCCGTTTTAATTAAGTATACTTTGTATACAAATTCGTGGCTCGCCACATACGCTTCGAAATCAAATATGTTAAGGCTGTGCAAAGACTCTTATTCTGCTCATAGCCACGGCTGCGCAGTTAGCTTCCCTTTATATAAAAATATATGATGATACCATCCACTGCATCACGAGCATATGCTACGTACGAATACGCGTTTTCATATAAGTCAAAATGCGTAGTGTGGAAATGGGCAGCAATCAAGTAGCGACTATATAAACCTCACCATATCTGCCTTCTGCTTTCATTAAATATATTGCGTCGCGCACCACAAGTATTGGAATGAACAAAAGTAAATTCATTGATATCGATGGCCTCGTTTTACATCATGAAATCTCCGCAGTCGACTCCGAAGTCCCAATCATCAGATGTTCCGGCAGAGTCATCGTACTCGGCGAGTGCTTGTTCGTACTGTGACGCCTCGTAGGCAGTGACACCGTCCAGCATGGAGCAGGCTTGAGAGACGTTGGTGTGGTGCATCACTGGCATCGCGTGGAGAGCGAAGTCGTCACCATCTTGCGACCAGGTTAGACCTAGAATGGAGAAGATGCGGGGATTGACAAAGATGATCGAAGATTAATGTTATTTCCTTCATTACTTAGTAAGTTAGGAGTACCTAATTCCTTCTTTGTTATAACCCGGAACTTATGGCAAAAAGCAAGGATGTTTTACCATCTTATATAGTGTAGTTAACACAAAAGTATTTTGACAATGTTAATCTGGGACAACAGCTACTACACTTATGTGACATTTACTCCCAGCTTTACCATTAAACCACCGGTACAAGGTTGCCCCATCCTTTAGATAGGAGACTTGGACCTTGGACTTGGGCAAACCGTAGGGTTTGTCCCTATCTACTACTGATACCTACTGTCCAAATAAAATTCGTCCATGTTCCGATACGAAAACCGATGCAGCCATTAACGAGCTGAAGCTGTGGCGTCTTCCGAGCTAAGTGGCTGTTCAGGCCACAGGTTAGCTAGTAGCCAAGGGCTTACCTATCTGTTGTTATAAACAAATCTCAACTAGTGATACTCACGTCCACTCCAAACACCGTTAGGCAAGGTGACCCACCCCCACCCTTGGCCCCAGGAGAGCTCATGGTCCAGCTGCCCCGCCAACGGCACCTGCCTCTTGATAACAGCCACCAGCCCGCGTCCGTCCAGCGCTCCGGAGGCGTTCCGACCGTTCCTGGAGTAAACCTCAGTCGACGTCGCTGCTGGAACCAAGGTTTAGGATTAAGGATTTTCAAAAAACAAAGATAATAATTTAAGAAGCAAAAAATTCTGATAAATGTAGGTACAAAATAACAATACCCTCACAATTGAGAAATGTTTATAAGTTTCATAATAATAAATCAATATTGTATTTTATTGTTAATTATTACCTATGTCATACATAAAACACAAAGTATTATGCTTTGCACTATGAAAATTAAAGTTTCTCAAGTAGGTAGCAGATCGTGGCTGAAAAATATCGGCGCCCCATAGAGCTACTCAGTTTCCTTCGTGGCGCCCTGCAGTGTCCAGTCGGAATGGTTCAACGCCTGCCCGTTTCTAAGAGCAATATTATTAAAAGGTACCTAAATCAACCTGTTAACGATTCCGTTTTAACTCTATGATTACAAAATACAACTCTACGTGACGGAAGATCAGTGATCGTTCGTAAGGACGAAGTTAGACACTCAGTCATGGGCCACGGCCCTTTTTTCCTGCCTATCTACTATATAAAAATAAGTCGGGTTTTCCTTCCTGACGCTATAACTCCAGAACGCACAAACCGATTTCCACGGTTTTGCATTCGTTGGAAAGGTCTCGGGCTCCGTGAGGTTTATAGCAAAGAAAATTCAGGAAAAATTTAATTATCTATAATTTATAAGGCAAAACAACGTTTGCCGGGTCAGCTAGTATGTTTATATCTTTTAAGTCTCTCTACTAATCGAAAACTGGACTTTTTCTTGCATTAAAAGAGTAATTTGACACAACAGTTTAGGAAACCATACTTATTGAAGTATAGTTTCCTAAACTAAAACTAAACACGATTCCTGCATTTTCTTTTCGATTGAAAAAAAGCACTAACTTACTATTTCAATTTTACAAATAAACAGCAGTACTTAGTCAGTCAATCAATATTTTAAAAGTAACCTACTAATGAAAGTTTGTATATGAACTGAACTAAATTTGGTGGTCTATTTGATTTGCACTTCAATAATAGGGTTTTATTTTTGTAAATTCAGTGTGCCGAACATGGGGCTGGGGAACAGTAGGTACTGTAGCTCCTTAGGAATTGTTGTATGTATATTTCATATTCAATTATTGTAATACTTACGTGCATGTTTAAGACCAAATAAACTATATTTGTATTGTATTGTATAGATATCGAGAAATTAATTAACAATACTCTAACCAAGTTAATTAATAAAGTGGTACGTCTACACTAGTTTTGGCAAAACTCTGACAGTTCATGTGGCGGCCATGATCGATTGGATGGTGAGAAAGTTGTAACCCCCAGAGGCCATGTTTGCGTGAGCTGTTTATATGAGAGAAAACACTGTTTTATTTTGTTTTTCAAGTTTATCACAGCGGTTGCGTTGGAGAGGATCAAACGAGCCAAAAATTGTTTGCCTGACTCCTAGTCTAAATAAAAAATTGCAGAAAAAATGGCGATAGCTAAGTTATATTTCAGTTGATAAATTGCTTTTTCATTTCATACACGCAATGCTTAAAATATTTTATTAATTAGGAAGATGTATAACACTAATATATCAGCATTTTGAAAAGTCCGGCTTTCCACTGCGAGCGGAGCTGAGTTAAAAATGTGTCAGTTTAACATCCAACAATTGTTTTCATAGCGCGAAAGAGTTGTATGACTTTGAAAACAACCGTTATATGTTGAACTAACACATTAATGACCCCGCTCCGCTCGCAGTGGAAGGCATTCTGCCGGCCTTCCACTGTGAGCGGAGCGGAGTTAAAAATGTCAACAAACAAAGGTGTTTTCATAGTCATACAACTCTTTCGCGGTATGGAAACAATCGTTGGATGTTAAACTGACACATTTTTAACTCCGCTCCGCTCGCAGTGGAAGGCCGGCATTAAAACTAGAACTTCTCCGATTAGAAGATACTACAAGACAAGACTTTAGAAACGTTCTAAGGGGATGGGCTTGTGTGGTGGTGTTACTGACAGCCCAAATGAAATACAAAATGTTTCATTGCCAAAAGTTTAAAGTCAAGTGGTAAGAGAAAAGGTCGGCTTGGGATAAAATGTCAATTGAGATTTTTCCCAACAAGCATTGTGCATTATAACTTGTGAATTAACCCCAACCCCAACTGAACTTTTCAATTTCGTTGTATACTTTTCACTGACCGTCCCTTTAGTAGATTTTTCATGGGCAACGTGCCCATGAAAAATCTACTAAACATTCAATAACTAAAATACATATCTCAAAAATGATGCACAAGTGTTGTATTTTTCTCGAAAATGGTTAAGCAATTGTTTATAATTTTTCAAGACATTACTAAAACCTAAGCATTAGTGAAACTTTCCTAAATTTCTAAAAAATATTGAACCATTTCCTTTTGTTGGTTGTCTTTGGAAAATATAGTTTTCCATACATTTTTGTCCACGTACAAAGTACATAATGATGACAACCCTCCCTGTAAATAACCCGACAAAAAGGGCACTCAATAACTGACTCTAATAAGTATAATAATGTTTGGCTAACAGTTACATTATCATATCTAATAAACTGAATATTTATTAATCCTTACAATGAATATGGATTTGAGAAAGCCCCAGCTCAGAGCTTGGCGTCAATAACAAATTTATGCAAAAGTACACGACAAAGAGAGGTAAATAAAGAGAGCATTGTTGGTCTAGAGGTCGTGATTTCAAAGTCTTTTTAGGATTCCGTAGCCAAATGGCAAAAAAAAAGAACCCTTATAGATCCGTCATGTCTGTCTGTCTGTCCGTCCGTCAGTATGTCACAGCCACTTTTTTCCGAAACCATAAGATACTATACTGTTGAAACTTGTTTAAGGGTTTCGTAGTCAACAAGAAACACTTATGGTTTCGTCATGTCCGTCTGTCCGTCTGTCCGTCTGTCCGTCTGTCCGTCTGTCCGTCTGTCCGTCTGTCCGTCTGTCCGTCTGTCCGTCTGTCCGTCTGTCTGTCCGCGGGCTAGCTTAGGAAGCTTAGTACCTACCTACTAAGAAACTGTAACTTTGCATGACTGTATCTACGTGCTTTATGAAAAAATACTCGTAACTTCGCTCTTAGGGTGAAGAAGAACATCGCGAAGCACCCCACATCTTATAATCAAGCACAATGGTCCAATTATGAGGTTACTTACGGAAAACGCCCAGTGAGACCTTAAACCTTGTTTAAGACATTTTACGAAAATCGAGGTGTATGGAATTAAATGTTTTCACCCGGTCGTGCACTGGTTTCGGGAACATAGCTCGGCCTTAGTTACTCCGATCAGTTTAAACAAATAAATAAACAATACTATCCAATAAGCGAATTTTTGAAGTAGATTTTGCACTAGGTTAGCTTTATATAATGTTTATATAATTAACAATTTAATATAATTCACCTAAACAACCCCATACCTACTTTTAATTTTTGACACTCAAAGAAATTTTGACTCTGATAATAATTTTGACACTCATATTAACATTTATAACTGACATTAATTACTGCCGTATAAGCTATCACCACTCTACATCTGATTAACCAAACGAATTTTTTTGCTTACTTAACAATGTACTTTACTATTCGAAGTAAAAAAGCCTCGGTTTACCACCACGAAATTGCAATGCCTGGCAGGGCTCATATGTGAAAAAATGTAACATCTATTGTACTATATGGAAGCAAATAAATGAAATGTTTTCATATGAGAACGAATGATCCTTCTATTGTCCACCATGATTTTAAACATCTTTGCCTACAGCCAGAGTTAACTCGTTTAGGTATATTATCTGCTAAGATTTGCATATTTTATACAATAAACGAGAATCAAATTGTCTTCTTAGTTGTTTTACAGCCTTTCTAAGGGTTGTCACTGGCTGTGGAGAGCGAGACAAAGCGTTCTTTAGCATTCTGCTTTATAACCTACTTATACAGATAGATAGATTCGCTTTTTGTACGCAAGGCGGGACTCGAACCAGCATGCCTTAGTTCTCATGACCAAGCGAAGGCGTTCATCAACCCACGTCGATAAATACATTTATCTATCCTTTACCACCACATAGACAACATACGGCGGCGGCGTGTTTCTCTCTCTATTCTATGTTCTGAAAAAGAGGACACTGTATGTTATTATGTCATATACGTATTAGGTACCTACCACAGGTTACCTAGTATGTTGGCACCTAGGCGCTTATTACACACCCGTTCTAAATCACGCGAGAAGGACGCGTGCAATTAAGAACCTCTTTTAAAGCTATACAAGCTAAGCAATCTGCCGTGATCAGTCAGTCCAGTCGAAAGGAAGAATGAATCTCGCTTTTAATAACATTAATGCAAAATTTAAAAATCGCTGATAGTCTGAGAGCTTTAAATTAAAGTAAGTATAGAGTAAACTTTACTTGCGCAAGTCAGAGCTAGTTTTTAATACTTGATTTTGCCATAATAATATCTGGGAGTTAAATAGTTAATTGGTTAGGACGATGCCTGCATCATGTAAAGAACACACTCTCCAAATTCAGCTTTCTACTATCAGCCGTTTAAGCTGTGCAATGATCGATCAATCAGTCAGTCAATCAGGACAAAGCAACGTATATATAGGTATAGATAGATTCTGTAGCGTTTTGTGTTGTAGGTACGGTTAACTTAAACTAGAAGGAAGAGTTAGTTAGTTTCGCTGAGCCTTTTCCGCACTTAGCCTCACAATTGGGCCATTGTACGTGATTTCTTAGAGGGCTTAAGACGCCACGGGAGCCTACCCCGCATTGGCGAATATCCCATGCCTTCGGACCGTGGTTTATCCTAGGACATGTTGGTTTCCTCACGATGTTTTCCTTCACCGTAAGAGCGATGTTAATAGCGCACTTAAATTTTTCTTAAAGAAAAAGACATTGGTGCGCGGTCGGCCTGGATTCGAAACCTCGACCTTCGGAATGTAAGTCTCGGTATCTACCACTAGACCAACACCGCTCTAACTAGAAGGAGGAACACACGTTTACACGTTGTTTGTAAAGAGCTGAAACTTGAAAGGGCATAGGAAAGGGTTTTTTTAAATACCTACGGGATCGAGACTTACGCAGGTGAACCCACGGGATAATAATGTACTATATTAAGAGGCATATAGCCGCTAAACTCAAAATCCCTGTTGGGTTCATTGAAAATTGTTGATTATTTCATAACGGAATGTTGTTCCGTCATGAAAAAAAATTAACAACATTCCGTTATTATATAATCAACAATTTTCGATGAACCCAACATGAATTTTGAATTTAGCGGCTATATTACACACCCCTTTTAAAGAAATATTAAAAGTTATCAATTATTACATTATTAAGTATCTTTTCCCGCCATCGAAAGACCGTCGTCAATAAGATTGACGTATTTATTACGACTTCAATAACTTTGATTTCATTTTGAGGAAACGAATTCTGAATTGCGTTTTAATATCTGAAATGTTCGTGATAAATTGATGAAGGTACAGGGAAGTTTATTTGTTTTCTTCAATTATTTCGTTAAGCTTTATTTGAACGATCTATTTCGATGAAGCCTTTTTTTACCCGACTACGACGAAGCCAAAAGGAAGGGTATTATGTAATTTATAGTTTTAGTTTTAGTGCTCAACAGCTTACCTACTCTTCTCGAGTATACAATATTAAACTTAAGTCTAGGGTTTTTTTGTATTTGTATGTTGTGTATTGAATAAATGATTTGTCGGTTAAAACCAAGGTTTTTTTTGCACCTGAGTCTAAAATAATAAACCTAGCTACAGCTCCCCTGCCTATCGTAAAAGGCGACCAAAGAATTGGTTAGTTAAAATTGTTCTATATCGATCACTAGCAAATTACAGATGTCCGGCGGATCATTACCGCTTGATCCATAAAACATATAGATAGGTAGTGAGATTTTTTCCCAGTAGGAGCTATTTCGTAACCTTTCTCTTTATGCTCTGTCTACTCAAGGAATGAACATTTAACACATAGTACGTACCTACCACCACCTAAGGATCGTAATTCTTTTAAGGGTTCCGTATTTTAATCATGTAAATTGTAAGTAGGTACCTACGACATGTATCCTTAATATGTACATTATTTAAACAGAAATAAATCATCTGTGTATAGCTATCACCACAGCTATCACTGTCTATGAGCATGATGATACAATCTGATGAGTGATGGATGACCGACAGACAGACAGACAGGCGGCCGTGGAGTCAGACCTGAGCTAAGCAAAAAGATCCCGTCTTTACCCCTTGGGTACAAAACCCTAAAAAAGAATAAAAACCGTTCAATGGATGCCATGTTTCAAATGTTCATTCACTGCGTAAACACAGCATAGGCAAGTTTCCTCGGCCGGCCAAAGTTTGTGACTGAGGTTGCTCCTACAGCTACCAGGTACATGAAACCTCCCTCACTTCAAATTAAAATTACCTTCACACGCACGCCCCGTAGAAAGGTAAACTTTGTTATAATTTCGTCACGTACTTATTTAATTTATTCCAGCTCATGTAGGATTGCGTAATTGTAAAACCTTGGTAGATTCAGTGACTTTTATAAGTATTTTTGGGGGATCTTGTTATTCGGGTCTTTAGGATTTGACCCCATTTGTCCCACATGTCACCCCTGGAGTGCTATAGGAGCAACTACCAGCACCCGTATTATCTATTTAGTTGATATCTCAGTCTCATAGGCTTCTTCTTTGAGATAACCACGTCAGGTAAAATAAAACAAAAACCCTTTGGTTTCTTATGTCTTCTTATAATTAGGTACTGACGATTCAAAATGATATGTGAAGATAGTAATCAAACGCTTACCTATAATACAAAAAGTAAGTAAACTAATCAAAAAAATTTTTTTTTTTTCGTTACTTACGTCGAACTCTGACCGTGGGCCTCTTGAAAGCTGTGCGAAGGTATGGCATCGACATTACCAGCTCGATATGCGGCGGTGGCGGTAACTGGAATACACGAAGGGTTGCCAAATCAATGCCTTATAACCACAACTAGGTGGACGGACCTGATAAAGGTCGCGGGAAGTCGCTGGGTGCAAAACTCATGCGACCAATGATGATCAAAAATAATTTTATTAGGTAGGTATGCGGTATCCAAAAGGCTGGCTGCATTGCCTCTTTGGATAGCTGAGCATGGGTTGGCCAAAGTAGCTGATAAAATTAATAATTTTGATTTTATAGGAAAGTTAAGTACCTAAGATGCCAGGGGTTTATAATAGTTTTAATTAGTCTAACCCCGTATTTATAGACGAATCGAGTAATTACTCTGGCTAAAAAAAATCTCAGTCACATTTTCGCAGACGTTGAAAACCACTGACAAAAGCGAGACAAATGCATTACTTAACCAAAGTAATTACTCGACTTGTCTATACATATGGGAGTTAGTTAACAAGTCATCCTATGAGGAATGCTTACCGTTCTTGATATCGCTGCCATCCAATCCCTTGTTAGCAAGAAAAATAGCAACAAATGATAATAAGTTTACTATGTAATTAATTCGTTTTTTTTCTTATCTTAATGAAGATCGTATATTCCCAACATCCGCCGAATGCTAGGCCACCGTGGCCGGTGGAAACTTTTAATTGTAATCTTGCCCCGTCCATTTGTTCCCATCGGCCACCGAATTTGAAGATGGTGGTCTATTCTAATAACGTACTCGACATTGTCACTAGATATTTAATTAAACAATGGTAAATAAGATCGAACTGAAACATAAGACGATCGGAGTTGAAACAAAAGACGATCTAAGTCGATTTGTACCTAAGTACCCTTGAAAGCTGGAGTGAGTTTTTCCAAGAAGTAGGTACAAGACCGATTCTGCTCATGTTCATAATTATTTAAAAGCTTATGGTATGGTTACAGTGACTCAGTTGGTCGAAGTGCAACGGTCAATGCGGAGGATGTGAGTTCAAATCCCACCCAGAGCATTAAATAAATATAGTAAATAAATTTGTGGAAATCCACCGAGCACTAGGTATCTAGCCCCATGAGAAAACAGATATACCTAATACTAAATATTTATTTATCTTTTGTAAAAACATACTCAATTCGGGGACACCCAGACCAAGACCAAGCACATATTTTCAAGCATAAAGACTTATTCTCGGCGGCAAAAGAACCCGCAACTCTATCACAGCCGGGTGTTTGCCCAACCAGCCACACAGAAATCGACAAATTAAAAATTTAGAAGAACATCCCTTTAACTCTAAATTCATTAAGTGTTAACATTTTAAAATAAAGGTTCAAAAGGTCCTTTATTTTAAAATGGTAACACTGAACGCTTAACTCGTTCCATTATAAATTCATGGTATCATTAATTAACAAGTAGGTAATTATGATACTTAATTACGCTTAGATTCATGTAATTAGACGTAAAGGGTGAGAAATGGACGGGTAAATGGCTGACGATGGGTCAGTGTGTCACGTGGTTAACGCACCTCCTACGCCTCCTTAAATCTGGCTTTGAAGGGTGCGACTGGGATCACTCGGTGATTCCGACAAAGATATTGTTATAGAAACTCTACCTTACCTACGCTTATATGGGACTGTGGACTCATAAATGGTGGGATAAAGTGTACAATTTATTGTTTCTGTTACTGTTCTGAATAAAATCAAGAAAGTCTTGTACTGCCTACAAAAAATATTTAAAAATAAGGTAAGTATTTGTTTTACAAAGCTCTATTATTTTAATAGTAATGGCGAAATATCGTTGTGAAAACAACCACAATTCATTATTGATTTAAAATGTACCTAGTTTCTTGATGTGTTCACAATATCATATTTTAAACATATTTATTTTAATTTGTTTTTTATGCCATATTTTGCTAGTATTGTAATGGCGAAATTTCTAGGATTAGATAGGTACGGGGTATAGTAAATAGCCCGTTTTTGAATAAATTTGTAGTGAAAACCATACCATGTTCATTTGAAATCGTAGTATTGTTACTAGTTTCTTGATGGTTCACAAATATTACTCTTTTCAAGGCGTACTGCCAGAGCCTGTACACGGGAAGTCTTTGGGCTAAGCATTCCAAGGTCTCGCTAGATACCTTAAGAATACAATACAATAATGTATTTAGGATGTTGTTGGGTCTGCCTCGCTACTGCAGTCAGTCGGAAATGTTTGCGCTGCATAATACTGACGGCTTTTATGCCGTGCTTCGGAAGAAAACTGCTTCGCTGATACGTAGGGTGAGGGAAAGTACCAACAAAATTCTAATGACAGTGGCGGGTAGGATGGAATCGCAGTTGTGGCAATCAATGGTAAAGAGGGTAATATCGGAGAATCCGTTGTTGCCTCCTCTGTAGTCGATCTCGCATTATTGACTGGGATTAAATTGTAACTAACATTAGCTAGTAAGGTATAATTGTAGTACTAACACTATTATGGGCCTCGGCCTGAAATAAACTGATTTTATTTTATTTATTATTTAAATATCGATATTTCCTTTTTGCATGCCTATACAAAATAATAATGTATTGCTCAAAAACTGTCTGAAAGTTCCAGTGAGCGCGAGCAGCTGCGAAATCATTTTGTAATTATGACATGTTTTTCTTTTCCCGTTTCGGTATTTCTTGTTTTTTTTTAACACCAATTAGTCGCTACTACGTTTTCCCCCGAACAAATATTAGGTTCAGCAATTTTTTGTTGTGTTTCTATTCGTGAACAGTGCCATAAATCGACTAAGGATTAAAATTGTTTGCACTGTATAAATCATCTAAAATTAGATGAAAAGGCAATCTCCTATCACGACACGACACTTTTCTTTCCTATTTTGCAACGTTCATAGCCCGCCTTCGATAGGATTAATTTTATTCGTACCCTCGCCTTGCCGAAGCCTCCCTCGCTGACATAGCCGAAAGAAAAAGGATTTAAAGGATCGCTATAAAATGGAGGTGATTCATACGGCGCATAATGCTTTGTTGAATTAAATACGCGAGTGTTTTATGTTGACAGCTATTTATGGACTTTAACATACCTATTATATAGGTACCTACACGTATTTTTTACGTTAGATAGACACATTAAACTAGCTGTGTTCTGCGGTTTCACCCGCGTAAGTACCGATTCCGTGGGACTATTCAAAAACTCTTTTGTAGCATCCACTATTCTGTGTTTCAGTACGAAAAATCCAAGTTAATTTCTCTTAAGATAGAGGATATACATATAAGTATATAAACAGTAAATAGGCGTGGATTCCGTCCACTGATTTTTTGTCTCACTAAATAACAGAATAATAGAACCTAGCCTTGCTATTATAAAATTCGTTTTAAGTGCCAGATCTGGTTTAAGCAATGATTTACTATGCCTAAATCATGGTTTAAAGCAGGTCTAGCCTTAAAACTCATTTTAAAATAGCAAGGTAGGACACTAAAGCCCCTCAAGTTTGCTAGTGGTAGTGTACCGCATGGGGTACACTGGCCTTCTTCAAAATACAAATATATTATGACCCATTTAGATTTTAGAGACCCTTTTTTGTCTTTACACTGTTGTTGCCTAATGTATACTTGAAATTAAAGACATTTTTCGGTTTAAATCGCGTGAAGGTCTCGAAACGTTGAGCGTTGTAACAATGCTAAAAGTAATAAACACCACGCGATTCAAACCGAAAAATGTCTTTAATTTCAATACAACATCGCAAACATTCATTTCATCGCATTCGCAAGAATTAATGTATATTATCTAATGATTAATGAAATAATGATATAACTATTTTTATACCTTATTATTTCTTAACAATGTAAAATTGGTGAACGACGTGTAACCTAAGTTATGAATAAATGAGTACCTATCTGTATCAAAAACAGAAGAAAAATCTATAATGTATAACTTCTTCTTTTTTTTTGTACCTACAACCTAGTATAATTTAGTAATAGTAGGTAATAGGCTTACCTAGTGATAGCCATTTCAGTTCCCCTTAATACCTCTTACTTGACCTAGCAACCGCTTTTAGAGATAACAACCTGCTTAACGTGCCGTTCGAAGCACGGAGAAGCTTATAGGACTATTATTATTCTGTTTACCTAATCAGAATCACGGAGAAATCAACAGTATTCCAAATTCACCCCACGTCTCTCCGCCATCAAGATACTCTCAGTAACCATTATTCAAGTCACCCTGTTAGCAGTATCTTGACCCGTTAGCAATTATCCACTAAATACCGCATTCAGTGTTATTTGCTCTGGCAACACCACGTGAATAAACTTGGTAGGAATGGCAGCTCCAATTGCCGTGAGCTTAATTAAATGTCGAGTAATTCGCGCCATGTTCTTTGGGTCATTTGTGTGGAGATACCTACTCTTGGTACCTACTGTTATGTTCGCAATAGGAATTGGAAAAGCGACAAAAGGAAGGGGAGGATCATAATAATAGCGCTATTACAATAGTGACAAAGAATCGCTGAAATGATGATTTTCAATAATTTTCATAAATAACTAGCGGCTTAAATTATAGCCTGGATAATGTAGCTTTCAATTCGTGATAGAGTTTTTGAAATCGGTCCTGTAGTTTCGGAGCCTATTACAAACAAACAAATCTTTCCTCTTTATAATATTAGTGTATAGACCGAGATCCCAGAAGTGGCAGACCTCACGTATTTTCTGACGAACGAAATGTGGTCGATTGAGTAGTGTTAGTATGTACTAAGAACGCATGCCTACTTGGTAGCCTGCTGCGATGGCCAATTCTGAGATATCAGGTCACAAAAAAATTACTTACCTCACGTTAATTCTCCGAGCTGATTTTCACGTATATTTTAGGTAATACTTAATACGACGTACTTAAAAATTAGTCGCCAATACACTTGCCTATCCACTTTCCGTCGGCCGTATAGCTTTGCAGTCGTTTTAAAGCTCCCAAAATAATTACTCGACTTTACGTAAATTCTGATGCTCCATTTTTATATATGTCCACCAGACAACTATGTTAAAACTTTTTACAAGAAGACAGACCGATCCATGTGGCAAATTACCCCCTTAACTAAATTTTAATGCCTCTTTGGTTAGGAGCGCGAGGGCATTAGGGGTTAAGGGGATGATTGGCCCCTTGGATCGGTCTGTCTCCTTGTAAATAAATACTGTATTTTTTTTTTAATTTTATTTGTTGAGTTTGTTGTTACCTTAAAAACTGTAAATGAGCATTACCTCAAACCTAATTTTATGCATAATTTTTGTGACGTGAGAAAGGGACATGCTGAAAATCAGCGCTGTGTTGGTGCGTAGGTACTGCGTGCGCGCCAACACAGCTTTTATGCTGAGCATGTTCCTATTGCCACATTTATTTATATTTTCTGTCCTATTTTTTTTTTCTGTTTTTATATAAAACTATATGTATGAAGCATGGCAATAAACAATATTTTTTTTTTTTTTTTTTTTTTTTTAAGGTTTTAAAATAGTTGTCTGGTGGACATATATAAAAATGGAGCATCAGAATTTACGTAAAGTCGAGTAATTATGTTGGGAGCTTTAAAGCGACTGCAAAGCAATACGGCCGTGGGAAAGTGAATGGGAGTATTGGCGACTTATTTTTAAGTACATTACCTAAAATATACGTGAAAATCAGCTCGGAGAATTAACGTGAGGTAAGTAAATTTTTTGTGTATCTTGATGACCTGATATCTCAGAATTGGCCGTCGCAGCAGGCTAGCAAGTAGGCATGCGTTCTTAGTACATACTAACACTACTCAATCGACCACATTACGTTCGTCAGAAAATACGTGAGATCTGCCACTTCTGGGATCTCGGTCTAGTAGGATGATAGTAAAGAAGCATAGATATGGGGTCAAAAAGAGCGCTTGGGAAATTCGAACTAAGTACTACAATAATTACTCCTTTTTGCCGTAGTTGGTTAAAAAAGCAATTATTGAATTTCTCCAAACGTTAAAACTGCAAAATTTATAACGTTGGTACATGTCTGTATGTTTATGGTAATCTTCAAAACCACTGCACCGATTTTGATGAAATTTAATATGAAGATACATTGCATCATTGGGAGTAACATGGGCTATGTTATATCCCGATACTTTACGGGATCGGGACTTACGGGGTGAATGTTAAATCAACAAAAATACGTCCATTACATTTTTGCTTTAAATAGGTACTGCACGAATACTGCAAGACATTACTCACAGCGCAATCTATCCCCAAAGTAAGCACTAGGCTTGTACTATGGGTACTATAGACAACGGATATACTACATTTTATACTTTTTTTGTAAATATGTACATAGGTATATGATATATAGAAAACACTCAGACCTGGAACAAATATTTATTTTAAGCATACATACTTGCACCCGGCGGGAATCGAACCTGCAACCTTCTGCATTGCAGTCGGGCTTTCCCCCGACGCGCCACAGAGGCCATAGACGGCCTCTACAACGGTTAGATACCTCTTTATTAGTTAACATTAGATTCTGTCAACCTTTTGTACCAGTCCTCATATTATTAAGTTCGGGTAGACGCCCACCAAACAAAGCTTAGACCGTAGATTGTGTACAATGGACCTGTACGTCACTCGCAGCCGACATTAAAGTACTGGAAATGAATGGAAAACGCGATGAGGATGGGACGATGGTATGTTTTAGTGTTCTATAAAGTTCCTACGTATAAACCTACATACCTACGTATATTTCCTTGAAACTCTGTAGTCTGTACCTAAGAGTAGGTTATTATTTCGCTAGTCTTTTGATTTCGCTCTAATCGTCTTTTGTTTCTGTTCAGATCGTCTTTTGTTCTAGTTTTGATCGTCCTTTGCTTCTGTTTCGATCTTCTTTTGTTATGGTTACAAAATCAAGCTGTAGGGGTATCCAGGGATCTTGAGATGCCCCGAGCGATATGGAGATAACCCTTCTAACATCGGTGTCGGACTGACTGAAGCAGCCTGAATACTGACCACAAAGCTTAAATTTTACTAGGTATTAATCGCTTATTATTATTTATTTATTCGACGTTTCGGCTTTGTTACAATAGTCTTCATCGCAAGGAGACGAGGTTAACCCCCTCCTCTTCGAAAGGAGGTGGAGGAGGTTGTTTTGTTTCTGTTTCGATCATCTTCTGTTTCTGTTTCGATAGTCTTTTGTTTCTTTTTCGATCGTTTCTGTTTCGGCAGTTTCAGAATAACTTCATTTTAGCTTTTATACTTTTATACCATCATTTAGCGCGTTTGAAACAGCGACGCGGTGCTAGTAATAAATACTTAGATCAAGTTTCGACGTCAAGGCGGGGCGATAACAGTGACTAATATTGCCAATTTTCGCTGTTAGATGTAATAGATTGTGGGGATCTCGCGTAACTCGATCACTTACTGAGACTCGACTCTCCTCTGACAACAATCTCGTTTATAAATCAGATATTTACTTACTAAAACCCTTAAATTGTATTATTGGAGACTGTAACTCGATAACTCTGCCAGTATTCAGTCTTACACGTGTGGTAGTCATTTATTTGATTTGAATGTAAGCTTCACAGTGAACAGAACGTAGGAACGCATTTTATATTTTGCTAAAGGGGTGATAATGGGACCCTATTACTAAGACTCCACTGTCTGTCTGTTTGTCTGTCACTAGAGCGTACCTCCTGAACCACGTGAGTTTCCCTACTCATGTGTCTGACTGAACCGTGATAGCTAGACAGTTAAAATTTTCACAGATAATGTAATTTCTGTTGCCACTATAACAGCAAAACAGAATAAATTAAATATTTAAGTGGGGCTCCCATACCACAAACGAGTTTTTTTTGTGGTACCTACGGAACTAATCGTACGCGAGTCCGACTCGAACTTGGCCGGTTTAAACTGCAACGCAAAATTTTGTTAAATTTCGTTCTATAATTAGTTTTTTTAATTTCAGACTACGATCTGACGTTTTGGTTCTTTGTATTTGACATTTATTCTTCAGGAAGATGTGTCAAATCGTAGTCTACAATTAAAAAACAAAGTAACAAAGTATAATATAATACATCCCCTTTGATTCTGTAGGTATAAAAGTAGGAACATAGGTACCTAATGTTTACTCTGAAACTTTTACAACTGGCGTTTGTGCCGGTGAAGGTAAGTCGGTGGAGGGAACCGTATACGACATTTTAGATTGTAATAAAAAGTAAATCGGAGTGACTGAGTTTTAATGAGTTTTCTATAGGTAGGGAGTTACCTATTAGTTAGGAAGGTATTCTCCGCCGGGAAATTGAATCTTAAGAAATTGATTTGTAGGTAAAGGTAATTTAATTTACCGGGAAATGTATAAAAAGGGAAATTCTGTATCTGTTTACTAATTTTAGATTGGTTGGGTGTCCTAATAAAACAATAGCGTGAAAGGGATAGCGCTAGCGAATTTTGGATGTGTTAATGAAAGACGGAAGATGCGACTGCGAAATTTTAGAGCGTAAACTATAGATAATTTATCAATTATAAGCTGCTCAGTTATTATAAGTAGCCCTCAAATTTTAAGGGGTCTTTGAGTATTCTGCCGCTCTTACGGCAGAAAAGGTACTGAGAGAAAGTGTTAAGAATTTTTAAAAAGTTACTAGAATATCAAAAACCCCACTTACTTCATCTCAGCATCACTTTTAGCAAGCATCCAGACGACATTCCCGGGGTCCCTCCTGGAGCCCAAGGCCATGAGCTGACTGAGCCGCGCGCCAGGAGGCAGGGCTGGTCTCCGAGGAACCTGGCCCGTCCACGTTGCTATCGCCAGCATCTCCGGACTTTCCTTCACCAGGTGTTTCTGTGTTGCTATGCATTTGCCTGATGCGTCCTGTTGGATTAAATGTCTGAAGTTAATTTTGGATAGGTTGGGTTGGGTAGATTTAATTGATCGAGCGAGCGAAGCGTAACTGCTTCAAGTGAGGCAAAACATTTTGTCTGTGAGTATGCTGCTTCTTCTCGGTACCAAGTCTGCTCCGATCGTGTCTCAATAGAGTGTCGATATAGAATAGTAATTGTTACATTTGACGTGTATTTGACACATTTGTGTCTACAAATATTTGACACATTTGTGACATGTGTCTACCATGTGTGTTAAATGCACGCCAAATATGACAATTAATATTATATCGACATTCTATTGAGAGCAGACTTGGGATCTAGGTCGTATTTCGCAATCGATCTTTAAGAAACTTGGCATTAGGAACTTTGAATTTATAGATTTCTTTTACCGTTGGGGATTTTTGATTTTTGGGGTATTTCGCCCACCAAGGAAGCTAATCTATTACTATTATAAAGCGGAAGAGTTTGTTTGTTTTTTTGTTTGTTTGTTTGAACGCGATAATCTCAGGAACCGCTGGTCCGATTTGAAAAATTCTTTCAGTGTTGGATAGTACATTTATTGAGGAAGGCTATAGGCTACTTTTGATTCCGATATTCCCACGGGATCGGGACTTATGCGGGTGAAACCGCGGGGCGCTGCTAGTTCATTATATTAAGACCCTTAGGTTTTACTATAAAAAAAATCTTATAAGTACAGTTTAGCCTTATTAATAAACGTGGAGTTAGGTCGGAGTAGTGCTTTGTCTTTTTCCATGACAAGAACTTTCAAAGTTGACAAACAGGAACAAATAGTGGAAAAATTATTGCGACCTTACTCCACGTTTATTAATAAGGTTATGTGTGGAGGTATATTATCCTACTATGAATAATATTTTATGTTTTCAGTAGATTTCAGCCAAGTCTGGATCTGTCACTCTCGTCTAGAATGAAGATGGAAACCTCACTTATTCCAGCGTAACCTCCTAAAATAACTACGAAAATAACACAAAAACCTCGATACAATATTCACATTGCTTATTTGAGGATTATTTTGGCATAAAAGTAGGTATTATTAGCTTTACCCATCTCATTCAAAAACTAAATTTCCCAAGTTGTTTTTTTTTTGAGTGTGGATTGAATTTTTCACAGATGATGTATTTCTACTGCCGCTCTTCAACAAGAAAAAAAAACAGATTAAAATAAAATAAGCTCACATACAACACACGTGATTTTTTGCGATAATGGTACGGAACACTTCATACGCGGGTCCAGCTCTCACTTGGTTGGTTTATTTTGTCTTTATTTTGATATAACCATAAATAAGTAGTTTTTTATTTCATAAATTGTGTGATCTCAACCAACTATCGACCGATAAAACCTCTTAAATCCATTGTTACCCAGAAAGGATCGACATTTTCGTCTCGTCTCTATGTATTATTAGATTCGGCCCAACTGTGGCTCGTTTTGAATTGGATGCCGGGATATTTATGAATTTTCCCTTTGTTTTACTTGATATGTATGTTTTTGTATCACTTCTCGTTATCGAGGGTTTAGATTTGAGGTTAAAATATCTATTTAAACAGTAGGTATATTAATAAGCTGTTATTGTTTAATTTAACACTTTCCTTTCCCTGTAACCCTATATTTACGATGTCAGAAACTCGATAATTTAACCGCCTAGCCTAGCTTTCAGCCATTCAATAGAACAACTATATACGTAAATCACTGAGGCCCTACTTTATTTCGTCATTTAGGAATTATCGGTCGATCCGATCGACAAAATATTTTCAAGAATTTTCCGAGAATTTTCATCAGCAGTTTCAAACAAATTCGTATTTCGAACATCAGAAATTATCGGTCAAAAGAAACGCAGTAGCCCTTCTGGTTTGGTAGCGTTTAACTAGATAAAGTACTTCAATTCGAGGTATATCTAGCGGATAAAAAGTCTATAGCGATTAAAACTACATAGGGATTAGGGATAAAAGAAGCTTAAGGTCTCCAGCTGTCTATATGCTAAGTTTCACTGCAATCGGTTCAGAAGTTTTTGCGTAAATGAGCGACAAACTACCACTCACCCATATACACAAACTTTTACCTTCATAGATAAAATCACTATTGTCAGAATGCTATAGTAAACTAAAACAAGTCATATATCATAATTGTTTTTTCACCTCACAACCTCGAAAAGGATCGTTTTGCACGCTGATTTCTGCGTGCAAAATAGCATTTTGCGCCCTAGCGTGGAAAGAGATTTTAAAATTGGAATCTGTCTTCTCGATACTTTTATATAGAGCAAGTCCTTTGAAAATGCGCTAACCGGAACCTCATTTCTTTTTTTTTTGTTCATGGCATCGAACCACGAAGTATTGTTGCACATTGCCAATGTAGTATTTATTGTTTATTATCATTAGTATCAAGCAGGTTTTTTCATGAATTATTCAATTTAGAGATTGTTTGCTTATTTTTATTATTTACGGTACAATAAGCGGTATATAATGCCGAATTGAGTTTTCTACCGGAAAAATGCACTTAGCGTTTTCCTCGCTGTAGTGAGGTGAAAAATTGTGTGTTTCACTCGGCAGCAAAGTTTTTTGCATCTCGTACCTTTGAAACCTTTGCGACGCTTAGCATTCTATATTTGAACCACTCGCTTGCGCTCGTGGTTCAATCCTAGAATGCTTCGCTAGCTCAGGTTTCAATACAAGTACTCGCTTCAAAAACCAACTTTGCAGCCTTGCATAACAAATAACTATTATTTAATGCTCTAGGGTAGAGCCTAAGTCTAAGATAGTAGGCAGGAAATATCCTTAAATTCATCTCATCATTCGGGTGGGAACTCGCGTGGTCTAGTTTCGGGACCGGAAGAAGCGGGTTCGAAGCTCGCTGCGAGTGAATTTATAAAGACGTATTTTCCTCAAAATTAAGTCAATATACCTAAAAAAACTAAAAAAAAGGACTAAAAATCCAGCTTTGTTACGCACACCACGCCTTTACTTGTGACCTGGCTTAACCTAACTTCGGCTTCATAAAAAGGTCTTAACTTCTGGGACCCATAAATGCCAATTACATAAATATCTAACACAACGGTGCCTACATTTCATGAATTCACAACAACAAAGCACGAACATTTCCCTAGCTAACGTTAGGTAGGTATATTATGTTGTAGGATTATTTGATAAAACAGTTTATTTGCGAAAATCCTAGAAATTTTGCAAAAACACTTATAATTTGATATTGGCTATGATATTTCTCTTCTCCTTTACTCTGATTGGCTTGATTTTAGTGTATAGATCAACTGTGATTGGTTCATAGGTTTGCCTAGTATAGATTTTACCAGCTTTTACTACGTTTTACCGAAAATCTTTCTGGGTAGTTTAAAAAAAAGGACCTTGTACCTATCACCCCGATCTCGTTTCTGTGACAGAAAATGTTTATGGGTTCACAAACACAAAGAGACGTCAAGTCACCAACCAATCAGAGAAGGTGTTATTTTGTTGCCGATTATTGAATAAATATAAATATTGTACGACGACGTTGCACCACTGATCTTTGGAATTCTGTGCGTTGCATACAGTGCAATCTAGCCATAAACTAAGCACTATAGGCTTGTACAATGGGTAATTAGACAACGGATAGGTATACTAAAAATATACTTTTTTTTGTAAATACATACCTACATATGATACATAGAAAACACAAAGACCCGATTCAACCATTTATTTTTAAGCATAAATACTAGCACCCGGTGGGAACCGAACATGTAACCTTCTGCATTGCAGTCGGGCCTTCCCCCGACGCGCAACAGAGGTCTTCATTATCTAATTATCCGTGTTTTTGCGAAAACCCTAGGATTTTCGTGAAAATCCTGTTTATCAAATGATCCTGCAACACAAACGTACGAGAACTCAACGGAACATGTTACCATGAACATGGGCTGTAAATTAAACGATTGTCAGAGGCAGTCTATCGAACTTTACACGTGCATGAATTTGTTGTGTATTTTGGATTGAAAATTGTAAAATACTAGCAGCTTTGATTTTATTTTTAAATAGCGACCCGCACCGGCTTCGTACGGATTGTTTTATACACTAGCTGCGACCCGCGGTTTCACCCGCGTAAGTCCCGACCCCGTGGGAATATCGGGATCAAAAGTTGCCTATGTTACTCCGGGTGAATATAGCTTTCTAATGGTGGTTTTTTTTTGGATTTTTTTAAAATGGGTCCAGTAGTTTTTGAGTTTATTCATAACAAACATGCAGACACACACACAAATACAAATCTTTCCTCTTTATAATATTATTAGTGTAGATGTAGGTAGAATTTTTCCTCTTGAATCACTCTATCTATTTTAAAAAATCGCATCAAAGCTCCTTTGTGCTTCGGAAGGCACGTTAAGCAGTTGGTCCCGGCTGTTATAAGATATTACATAAGATTTATTTGTTGACTCTAATTATGTTAATAATTGTTAATTTTTATTTAGAAGCAATGCTTAGATTAAGTTACTATAATATTGTATGTCCGGGATGGACAAACTGTTGATACTTATAACACATTTCCATGTCACCTTAATGTACACAGTTATTCAATAAATATTCTTGATTCTTGATTCTTGATAAAAATGTATTTTTTTATTTCAAAGCAAAAGTTTAACAATATATATTAAGACAATGGACACTCCTATTAAGCAAAGTTATATCTGATAGCAGTCGTTAGGTTAAGTTAGAGGCCTTAGGGCGACCTGAAATCTCTAACACTAGATGAGCCACACCACTACCCGAAAAGAAGAAGAGGAATCGGCAACATTACCTCAAGTTAACGTTTGGACGATATTTCTATGCCCTTTTCTTGGCCCTATTAGAAGCGGGGACATTCACGTAAATCACGTGAGTTTCTCTCCTTATAAACGGCATCGCAACGTGACTCCTTATTGGTAGGTCAGTAAGAGGTTCGTGCAAACGTGCGAACCACGAGCTGTTTTGCCGCCTTTCCACTGCGAGCGGAGCGGAGTCATTAATGTGTCAGTTCAACATAGGTACAGTGACCGGCAGATAAGTTGAAAACTTTTGTCGTGGAAGGGGAAAGTTCGCGCAGTACCTACATTTTACATGCGTCTTCTATGAAAAATCGACTTCTGCACATCCTCCATTAAATTTTGTTTCAACTAATCTGCCGCCTACTATACAACGGTTGTTATCATAGTCATACAACTCTTTCGCGCTATGGAAACAATCGTTGGATGGTAAACTGACACATTAATGACTCCGCTCCGCTCGCAGTAAAATCATTGGGCGAGGGCACGAATGCGCTATGTGTTAGAATAAATAAATAAATATTGTAGAACGTTGCACACAGCGCAATCTAGTCCTGAACTAAGCAACTAGGCTTGTACTACGGGTACTACCGTAGTACAAGCCTAAAACCGGCTAAAACAAAACTTGCTAAAACCGGCAAAGAGCGATTTTGGCTCGCAGACGAAGGGTTCTGTACACGTTCTGTACCATTGTCCCAAAAATACTCTTGCTGTATAGGAGCCCCACTTACATATTAATTTTATTGTTTGTAGTATTTGATGTTATATCGGCAACAGAAATATTGACATCTGTAAAAAATTCAACTGTTTAGCTATCATTGTTCATGAGATACATCCTGGACAGTGTACTCTTTGTTAAAAGGTCCCGTTTTTACCCTTTGTGAACTGAACCCTAAAAAGGAATTTTAAGGTTACTTTAAAGTAAATCTAAATACCTAACTCGGCTACTTTCAACGAATGTAACTTTAATTGTTTAGAAACAAAAACTTGTCACTTAGGAACCACTCGAGCAAACGGTGGCAGTGGACTAGAAACTTTTTCATCGGCTGATAGATGGTCGGTCATTAAATGTGAAGGGGTGTGCGTTTTGCAAAAAGTGAATTGTGCACTGAGGCCTTACCACCGAATATCTAATCCAACAGAACAACAGCTTCATACAAGCCCGCGGCGGCGCGGGCGTAGGTACTTCACTACATGCTGCGCTATGTGTGCGTGACCTCTCTCACCGACAGTGTGCCGGCGCGGCGGTGAGAAGTCACGCACACATAGCGCAGCATGTAGTGGAGTACCTACCGCCGCTGACTTATATGAAGCTGTTTAGATATTCGGTGGTCTTACTATGAGAAGATTATGTTCATGACGTTTCCATTGAACGTTACATTTGCTATGCGTTTTTAAGTAAATCTCATACGACTCACACTAGCGCCTCTACCGGATACAGAGGGCACCATTGTGAAATGCTTAAAAGTTTCGTAATGTAAAGTACTACAGCGCGATTTTACGTAGGAGAGACAGAGGCTCTCTGCTTTCTCTAGGTAAGTACGATATTCCTCATGCAAAGCGACCATAGTTAAGTCTGGTAGCCATTGGACGACCTCTGTGGCGTGTCAGGGGAAGGCCCGACTGCAATGCAGAAGGTTGCGGGTTCGATTCTCGCCGGGTGCAAGTGCTTATGCTTAAAAGTAAATATTTGTTTCTGGTCTGGTTGTTTTCTATGTGTGACATGTATGTATTTACAAAAAAAAAGATATATTGTGTAGTATATCCGTTGTCTAGTACCCATAATATAAGCCTAGTGCTTAGTTTGGGGCTAGATAGCGCTGGGTGTAACGTCGTAGAGTATTTTTTTATTTATTGATCAGTCGTCGGTTGAGGTATCGCCAGACTAAAAATCTTCCCTCCACGTGCGCCCACAAGAACCACTCAAGCAAGTTGTGCAAAAACGTGAGCGGCTCGGGACCCGTCAAGTGCCTAGAAACAGTAATTTGAAAACTTTAGCCGTTTTTAAGCTTCGGACTAATATATGCGACTTGTCGTGATGCCCAAGTTACGCCGTATTTGTCGTTTAAAGCCTAGGATTACGACAACGAATCCTACAAATGTTATAAACGTGAAAGTTTGTGAGGATGTCAGTGTGTGCTTTTTATTCAGATACAAGGTACAAGCTGCGTGCGTTCAGATACTAGTAGCTCCGTGGGAATCTCGGGATCAAAAGTAGCCTATGTTACTCAGGGTGAATGTAACTTTCTAATGGTGAAAGATTTTTTTAAATCGGTCCAGTAGTTTTTGAGTTTATTCATAACAAACATACAGACAAACACAAACCCAAATACAAATCTTTCCTCTGTATTAATATATAGATTAGTTAGTATGACTAAGTTTATGTAACGTTAGTCATATTTTTTAACTTCTTATTACTTAGATATTGTTCACTGTATGTTTTCCAAATAAAATAAAATAAAATAAATAAATAAATATATTTTTGACTTATTTTTGAAAATAGTGTAAGCATTGTAGGTCTCGTAGCAGAGGATATCTTAGATATAAGTTAGGTACCAATATTCATTCTAAGATTCTGATTCTGGTCTCGCCGTAAATTTTTGAAAGCATTTTTTCGAAAACAATATTTTCTAACTATAAAAATACTGATATTTCGGGCGGTGGGCGCAATGCGAAGTAGTTAACGCAATCGCCCGGCAATCGAGGGAAACAGGTTCGAATCCTGTCACTGGAGATTTTTTGATGATGGATTTCTCCTTGTAAAATATTTCTATGAAAACACTTTTAAAAATATAGCTTAGTTTTTAGCAGGCTAGGAAGTACCTTTTTGATTTGAAATAATCACTTGTGTTTAAAAAAAACAATCTGTACTGCATAATGCCTGTCAAACTGAATTATCAACTAGTGTACATATAATACTGGCGCTGGTTTGTTTAAACCTTAAATTTAAAGCTGTAGAGATAGGTAGTCGCAATTTACGCGGGACGACCACGGCCGATAATCTCAGAGTGGAAACTCATTCATTGAAGCTTCACTTTAGAATCTCAAGTGAAGCTTCTATAGTTTCAGGTCATTCTATTAAATATTGAATTTAAGGGTCAAGGATACCTACTCATTTCTCAATACAGACAATCGTATCGACTGTTTCCTCCCTGGATAAAGGCATTAGAGAAAATATATGCCATAAAACCTATATCAAACATGACCTACGTTTTGTTTTTATTCATATTGGAATTTTTCTTAATTTTATTTTTATTCTAATTTTCGTAAAACTTGTAAATATTATGTCGTTAATGTACTAAAAGCTACCGTGTAGCCCCAGCATGAAATCTCTTCCTTTGGGTGTCGTAAAAGGCGACTAAGGGGTCTAGCAAACCTTGAGTTCACCCCGCGCGGTGGCGGGTAAACCTGTTTGGTCCGTAGGAGGGTTGGTGTCAGCCTAGGCAGGCGGCCGGCCGTAATAATAATATTGCCAAACCTTTTTGCAGTAGGTATGGTCAGTAATGACATGTGTGTCCTACTGTGTCGACCCAAAATAATTTTGGGTTTTAGCAGACGTTCCCGGCGGATGTTCCCAGTTGCATCCGAGCCCCGGGCTCCCGAGAGGGATGCAACCGGAAACATCGCTCAGATGAGAAGAAGAGTTATACTATAGGTAGTTTTTTTGAAGAATACAGTCAAGCCCACCGTCCACTGACAACAAAACTTAGTTGAGCTTAGCCCATCATTTTCCAAACAAAGCGAGCTTGATAAAACTAGCTCGACTATGCGGTGCTAAGCTAAACTAAGTTTCAGTCGGCGGAGTACGTTCGGCTTTATGCCTGCTGAATCCAATAACTTCAGTGGCCAGAGCCTGAGATAATTCGAGTAGGTACCTACCTACCTACCTAGCAACCTACCTATGTATATTGTCGAATAACAAAAGCCTCTCTGCCTCGCCCTGTCACACTTCAAACTCAAACAAGCGAGACACAACAAAAATATACCGAAAATCTTCTTATATTTTCCCCTACAGAACTTCTAAAGCTACTGTTAGACGATTTATTTTCTTCAGCGATGCGTGTGACATTTCATTTTGTCTCTCGCTTGACTTCAAGTAAGAACGCGTCCTAATATATCTGCCAAGATGCGATGGTACATATAGGTAGGTATGAAAAAAAGATTGTTAAGAACCAGTTTAGATAGATAGAGCTGTCGTGCCGTACTTGGGATCTGTGCTTCGTGCGTCCGGCGACATCGATTGCGACGTCAAGTCTCGCATTTCGGCAGCTTGGGCTTGGGCTTGTTAATGATAACAATAATTGTATCGTGTTAACTGACAATAAATAAATAAATAAATAATAATAATAAGAGTGAGAGGTAACTGGTATCATCTGCGACCTCAAAATGCCGGTTAAACTGAATAGACAGGTCTATAAAACGATCATTAGACCTGCCCTTTTGTATTGTACTGAGGCGTGGCCAGACCAGTGCTTGAGCGACATAAGCAGGAGCCGCGTGTCACGGAGATGAAGATACTGCGCTGGATGTGTGAAGTGACGAGAAAGACCGAATCGTCCTTCTAATGTATTTAAAAGTTACAGTGAAACTACTGTCTTATCAAAAATTCAAAAAGTTATCATGATAACTTTTAATTTTTTTAATTCTTGATTAGACGGTAGTTTCACTGTAACTTGTTAATTCATTCGAATGACAAATCACATCTCAGTCAATCCTGAAGATGGGACCTGTAGAGGTCTCGAAACGTTGAGCTTTTAAACAATGTTTAAAGTTATAAACCCAGCGATTAAAACAGAAAAAAAAGGTCTTTAATTTCTATAGTTCTTCTTTGTTAAAAAGGTATTAAGTTCCTAGTTGGTCTCAAAAGAAGGAGGTGAAGATATGATGAAAACATTCGAAATGATGCATCCCAGAATGCATTAAATTATAAGTACCTACCTGCAACACGTAGTAACCTAGTTTTAATTTAACAGTATTAAAATCACCAACACGCAAATACGAGTATACATATCACAAACAAATTGATTTGATGTTTCATAAAGTGATGCCCGGCTCGGCCATTAGTGGGATTGCTACGTGTATTGTTGAATGTAGAGATGAAACATGAAAGAGGTAACGTGTGGGTACGTACTACGTACCTATATGCGTTGGGCACAAATCTGCAATGTTGAACCAACTAGTTTTTTTTTTCATTTTCTTAGGCGAATTATAAATTATGGTTTTATTAACGACCTCTGTGGCGCGTCGGGCGAAGTGCCGACAGCAATGCAGAAGGTTGCGGGTTCCGAGTGCATGTATTTATACCTTAAAATAAATATTTGTTCCCTGTGTCTCGCGGTTCCGCCCGCGTAATTCCTGATCCCTCGCCCTTTTGAATTTAGAAAAACCCTCGTCTTATCGGATGCTTACACTACATAAAGAACACACTCTCCAAATGTCAGACCTCTACTATCAGCGGTTTAGGCTGTGCGTTGATAGATCTACCAGTCACTCAGGACAAAGCATTTTATAGATATAAATAGTTAGATAAGATTTGCGGTAAGAAAAGAGCATTGACGCGAGTTTCCGTTACTACGTCCGGCTGGTAACAAATCACGCCTTTCAAACCAAGAAATACCTCTATTTATATCTCCCAAAACTTACAACCCTTTTTTATCATAAAAAACCAGTCGTTTCCAACCCGTAAACGGGTTATAACCTCGGCTGGATTATCGCTAAGTTCTCATAATAACTTCCACAGGATCCACAGTCCGACCGAGTTGGGGACATGTAAACACTTTTACAACTTTGTTTGTTGACAAGTTACAGTTACAGATATATCTGCTAGTGCTGGGCCGACTAGTCAGCAGTTTTACCGACTAGTCGTCAACTTCTTCTTCTTGTCGATGACACAAAAAAATGCCAGGGGAATGTGGTTAAACTCCAGTATGTTGCGAGATCTTTGTCGTTTTCATTGGCTGACATCAGATCAGCCAGCGTACCTACAACTATTAGGGCTGGAGGGGCATACAAGGAGGTGCTGCATAGTTTGCTCGGAAGCTCTACAGTCGCACTGAGTCCGGCTTGGATCAATCATACCCTATCTTCCCAGATTTCCCTTGCAGCGACCAACCCTAGTTCGCAGTCCATTAAGCGACTTTCACACTGGCTAGGGTAGGTCATGTACAGTGGGAAGAGTCTCTGCAGGGTCCAGGATACATGAGGGAGGGGAAAATTTCTCCATCCATAGTTTGACTCAGGCAGCTTCGGCACCGTCGTCGGCTAAGGGTAGAGTAGACTTAAGGAAACTACGGCGGCTCTTTAATCTATAGGTCGGTGAGAGGGAGGACGGCACTGTACATAGGGTACCTTGTCCATAGGAAACCATAGGAGATCATTTTCGTGCTTGTCTTTCTCTATTACACAGGCTACCACTCTAAAAATTAGACAATAAAACCAACATTTATTAAATTACTAGAACATTTAGAAGGTCAGAAAAACTAGCGTCCCTAAAATGTTTCAACTATGCTTCAGGTCTATTCTATTTTATTTCGAAAACGGTTCAACCTATTTTGGGAGTTTGGTAAGGTTTCGCTAAAGCTTTCGAAGTGCGAATTCTTGCAAAATTACCAACAATATTGACGTGTTGTCATTTGGGAGATATATGTCATCTTTGAATAATGATTTCCATCGCCGACTAGTCGGCAATTTTATGACCGACTAGTCGGGTAGTCTGCTAGTCGGCAAAAGCCTCAGTCGGCCCATCTCTAATATCTACAGTTCTACAAGAACATTAATCACTATTGACTCTTGCTAAGATTAAACAACTTCTATAACTCTAGATTGGAGAATAAGACAATACAAAAACAATATAGTAATACAAAAGTTTTTTTCTCTGTACATATTTGTTATTCTGCGATTAGGTGTGACAACATATCGAGTTGACTTTGCTTTTCTAGATGTTAGTGCGAAGTCATCGAAATAAATATTTTCAACCGTATTAATAAATGTGGAGTAACCTAAGGTCAGATTAATTTTACCACTTTTTGTTTCTGTCTGTCAACTTTGAAAGTTCTTGTCACGGAAAAAGACAAAGCATGTTCTTATAACTTCTCTGACCTTGGTTGACGTTTATTAATACAGCTATTTGGTGTCAATTCTTTTTCATTTCGTATTAATAGTGGTGTGGCTCGCTTAGTGTTAGAAATATTCAGGTCGCCTTAAAACCTCTAACTTGACCTAACGACTGTTATAATACTCCATCGATATTATTTGCGATGTGAGCATAATTGGAACTAACTACATCAAAGATTTTGTAATAGCAACACTTTTAAATGACAAACTCATCAAGGTCGTCAATAAGCGTTTGTTTACAAAATGGTTAATTACAGCATTGGGTGCAACAAGAACATTCGGGTCTTTGGGCCTTTTAAGCACCGAACACTTATACTCCTAGCGGAGAAGAATGTCGACACCATACGAAATGGATGTATACAAAATTATATTGCTTTTTTTTATTACAGCGCCATCTCGTGGCCTCGCAAAGCATTTTGGCAACAAGCATTTTTGGCGGGAACCTTCGAAAGTTCAGTTCAATTAATAATCTCTAGAAATAGGTATTTCGATCTGGTTTAAAATCAAGATTTTTTCTAATGGAAAAGAAAGAAATTACATTTCAATAGAATAATTATTGTTCTATTGATATGTAATTTCTATTAGAAAAAATCTTGATTTTAAACCGGATCGAAATACCTATTTCTAGAAGGGAATGTAAAGAGTTAAAATAGATTTGTTTGCGAATTCATTTATTCCTAATAGTAAGATTACATTTTTAACTCAAATAACAGAAATGCAATATCATAACATTAATTTTAGATTTTAAGATCTGCTACCTATATAAATATTGACCTATTCAAATAAATATTTAAATAAATCATTTAAAAAACCGGTTCAGCGGTTTTGTGTGAGACTTACACAGACAGTTTCACCTTTAGGTATTAAATTAATAGGACTAGCAGTTCCTATCACAAATAAATCGTTATCTCCTGATGGTCCAGAACTTCAACTGCAGCGGACGACCCTGGTTGAGATGTCTTAACATTTAGTTGATCCTGTAAAATATTTCACATAAAATTATTGTTTCATAGGTGTAATATGACCAATTTGTTACTTTATCCTATTAATATAATAAATGCGAAAGTCCGTAATCCTGTGTGTGAATATGGTTATGTTTGTTACCTCGCCTATGTATACGAACCAATTGTGCTGATGTATTATTGTTAATTCTTCTCATCCGAGCGATGTTCCCGATTGCATCCCTCTCGGGACCCCGGGGTCCGCTAAACCCTTCATTGTTTTTTTTTTATTTGGGGTCGGCGCGGTCGGTAAGTCATCATTGACCATACCTACCTTCTGCAATTAGATTTAGCAATGTTTTTACGGCCGGCCGCTTGCCTGACACCAACCCTTTTAGGGATCAAGCAGTTTATCCGTCACCGCGCGGGGAGAACTTAAGGTTTGCTTTTCTCCCTCCGATCCCTCAGTCGCCTTTTACGATACCCACGGGATGAGATGGGGTAACCCTATTCTATTCCGGGGCTACACGGCTAATTGTTAATAACCGATCATAAATACTTAGATGAAAACAAACAAGAGTAGATACGGCATATTATTCTAACATTGCGTATTTGAAAAATGAGTTAGAAACACCTATATGCACTTTCACATAATTATTGTATTTAAAAACATTTGTCTTTAAATATAGGTATTTTTACTATACATTTTATTTTATTATTTGAGTAAAATTATGTGTAAAATGTTTTTTTTGTGTTTCCCTGAATGATTCAGGCATTTGTAAAACGAGCAAGAAGGCATTCTGATGTATTTCAAAAAGATAATCGCAGTGAGACAGCACTTGCTCACGCGGCAACGGTTCGACATACAACTGAGGCTAGTGCGTCAGCTAGATGCAGTTTAATCGTCTCATTTGCCGTGACTAGGTACCGTATCTTTAGTTTTTGGAACGAAGTTCCTTATCGCGCGTTGCGAAAGGGGGCTAGACGGAAAAAATTAAGACCAAAAGTTGTAACGACACTTTTTGCTATAGTTATAAGGAATTTCTTTCCATCCAGGTGTCCCTTGACACCTCTCAAGTTTTTGTTTTAATCTAAGCATAAATATAGGTAGTTTGCTTACTTGATGGTCCTGCAGCGAACGGCCCTGGTTGAGATGTCTACACATTTAGTAGATCCTGTAAAATATTTCATTTAATAATTATTATTTCATAGGTGTTATGACCAGTTTTGTTAGTTTATCCTATTAATATGATAAATGTGAAAATCCGTAATCCTGTGTATGAATATGTTTATGTTTGTTATATCTCCACGTATACCTATGTAATACTACTGAACCAATTGTGATGAAACTTAGTATTATAGGTTGATAGCTAGGGATGACAAACTCACTACTTGAGGCAGATTTCCCAAGATTACCTATTATTATTATTATTGAGAAATAGTAACAACAAACATTAATTGCCTATACTTTTAATAACAACGGTTTTCAGTCTTTACAAAAAAACCTTTATGTATACTTATAAATTTAAAAAAAGTCTGAATTTCAAAAAGTCGTAAAACATAAGTGTTCAAGTACGAAGGGTGAATAAGTTTACCTACCTGGTATATCGAGAGAAGGAAATCATTTTTTTTTTTCAATGTAGTACAAACTTACCTTATGGTTTAGCAATGCGGTAGGTAGTTGTAAATTTCCCAAAGATGGACGGTCCCGGCTGGGAATTAACGTGAACCGTCGAATGAGATGAACTTGTGCCCATTATATTCATTAAATGCTGATCCTGGAAAATAAAAATAACTTTTCTTACAAACTTAGGGATAAAAATTAAGGTATAGATACAACAATACGGCTACTTTACAACAACTTTGGTTGGAAATCCGGAGATGACAAAGGGGGATTGGGAAAGCAACATTTTGTCCACATTTCACAGCTGAAAAACGAAATACGTACCTATCTATGTTTAAATTTGCAATAATTTACAATACATGGGTAAGGGTATGTACGTTATATAGTTATTTTCTATTTCTAGGGTTCGTAGGAGGTGCAAAGATATCGTGATTCTGACTTTTTAGGTTAGTAGGTATAAACAGAACTTACCGCAAAGCATTTCTTCTTCCAGGTTTAGGAAACCGAGATAATTTAATGCCCGGCACTTTGCCAGGCATTAAATTATCTTTGCTTTTCACATTTTCTATAAACGTAAGCCATATTGAAATAAGTTCACAACACAAACAATATATTCACTTAAAAATAAACAACACAAAGAGTCAATTTTTCGCTTCCAAAATACACCAACACTAATGCGGAGCAACAAAATTCACGCAACTCAACGTAATAACGGAGAAAACATAAGTTTTTCCAAGATAATTGAAGATAATTCTTCAACACAAACTATTCAACCAACATGCCATGATATAGTCCGGGCGGCGGCTGCAAAATATCAACCTCATCGAATAACTGAAAAATATCACTTTCCACGAAAAGAAGACCTAAAATAAATAAGAAAAAAATTGGTCTGCCGGGGTACTGCTTGGGGGGTCCTTCGCAGTGAATTAAAATATGGTCCACTTCGGATCATCATTTTATTTCATGTGGTTACTGAACGAAACATTATTCTTGGCTTTAGAATTAATTAATAGAGTCTAAAAAATCAAGACCGGTGTTGGAGGGTTCCGCAGACCAACCAATTTTACGAGTCCGGTCGGGAGGTCCATTTTACCTCATCGAGTTACCGGATGAAACTAAGTTTTTCTAGTGGCTAAAATTATGCTCTTTAAACATAAGTTGGTCTGCCATCTCGCTCGCGGTAGTTTTTGCAGTCCGACCACTTATGAACACGCAACTCTGAACATTTTGTTTTAAGTTCGGTTCAAACTGATAGGTAGGTAACTACTATAATAAAATAATTTATTTTATTATAGTGTGACCAGGGGCGTCTCTAGCTCATGTAGCGCCCGTGTGCAAATATCTCCTTGGCGCCCTTTAGTAAGAGTTAAGAGTGATTCCAATAAGGAATAATAAAGGTACAAACAACAGTACTAACTTGACGTAGGAACCCCTAATATTATTTTTTAATGAAGTTGAAAAAATATGTCGGGAACCAATAGGTACCTACATACACCAATATCTTTTGAATGAAATGTCCGAATTAAATAATTCAAAAGGTTCTAGAAAGGTATGTTCACGAGTTCCAGGTCGGCAATGGCACACGTACCTACGTAGGATTTTTTTCCCTTCCTCATAATATCCGTAGCCTCCATGAACACGTTCAAATTCCACCCCCATTTCACCCACATGACCGTGCAGATCACCACCCAAAACGATTCCCTGTGACAACGAGATAGCCCCAAGGACCTCGCCGAGTTTATCCCAAAACCACCTCTTATCAGCGTCGCTACAACCGACCTTCGAAAGTTCAGTTTTAACCATTAATATTTTTTCTTGATTTTTCAAGATTTTTTCTATTTCAAATGTAAAAAATCTTGATTTTAAATCAGATCGAAATACCTATTTCTAGGGAGGAATGTAAAGAGTTAAATTAAAATAGATTTGTTTGCGAATTCATTTATTCCTAGTAAGAAATAATATATACCTACCTATAACAGATAGCATTTCTGTTATTTTAGTGAAAAATGTACCTAATCTTACTAGATTCATTTAATTTTAAGAACTTACTATCTATATAAATATTGACCTATATAAATATTGCAATAAATAATTTAAAAAAAATAGTTTCACCTTTAGGTATTACAGTGATAGGACTAGCAGTTTTTATCATAAATAAATCTTTATGCTAGATAACTAGCTAAACGATTTACACAGAGGTGTTACAGAATATTAAATGTTTTTATAGTAAAAATATTGAATATATTGTGAACAGCGTATTTAATTGAGGAAAAATATTTTTTATGAACATTTCATGGTAGATAACCGAGATACTAATAGATAATAGATACTAATAGATAGACCTCCCGACCGGACTCGTAAAATTGGTTGGTCTGCGGAACCCTCCAACACCGGTCTCGGACGACATGATTTTTTAGACTCTATTAATTAATTCTAAAGCCAAGAAGGTTTCGTTCGCCACATGAGATAAAATGATGGTCCGAGGTGGACCATATTTTAATTCACTGCGAAGGACCCCCAAGCTGTACCCCGGCAGACCAATTTTTTTCTTATTTTGTTTAGGTCTTTTTTTCGTGGAAAGTGATATTTTTCAGTTATTCGATGAGGTTGATATTTTGCAGCCGCCGCCCGGACTATTATGACTTTCCCGTGTTGCCATTAACATAAACTTCAAATTTCACAGTAAATTTAAATTGGTCCAGATAGTCCGCTGTTTTTTCTTCTTTTCAAATATCAAATATTATATTTACTTGCAGCTACTGTATAATATAACGGTTAATTTCTTAAATTATACATATTTTATATAGTCAATTAACAAATCATTAAATTTATTACAAAATCAATAGGAAATAAACTCCAATGTTCGGAGACTTTGGATAACATGGCAATCTACATAAATTAGTCGGTGTGTTTATGGTTTTTCCACGCCATCTACACAATACACCAAAGGAACTACTGTGTACTGTGCCATCTACATCGATTTTAAGGTATTATATCGTTCTGCGATGCCAACTTAGTACCAATATATGGGTATAGATAGAGCTTCCATCAGTGTTGCCTAGGTTCAATACATTTGTTAACAGCGCCTGCTTTTAAGGCCCAATGCTTCAATTGCTTGTACCTTACTAATATTATAAATACGAAAGTAACATCGTCTGTCTGTTACGTTTTCGCGCTTAAACCGCTAAACCGATTTCAATGAATTTTGGTATAGTGACAGATGCGACCTTGGAGAAGGACATAGGCTTTGATCCCTTTACTTTTAATCCCGATATTCCCGCGGGATCGGGACTGATACGGGTGAAATTGCGCGGCGCAGCTAGTTTTCATATAAAATCATGACTCATGAGTAAGCGGAGTTAGATCATATCGCAGCGCTAGAAGAGGAATAATATTAAATTTATTAAATTGTCACAGTAAAAAAATACCGTCTCTGTTGCTGTGCGGCCAGGTAAAAAAAAGAAGAAAATTAATACGACAAGTACCTATATTCCCTCCAGCCCAACACTCCTAACCTCTCAGTTACAATAACGGTTCGTCAATGCAATTTACTTCTCTCGCAACAGTAGCCAGATCGCGACGCAACGAACCGTACGTCGAGGCAAACGAACTTCGAGCTGACGAGCGAAATATCTTGATAGAGCCAGTCTACTGCGAATATTAGATAACGTTGAATTTATCGGTAGATAGATATCTGTTAGGAGTTCTTTACGCGGCTTGGGTGGGGTTGCATGGTAAAATCATTATGTTACGTTACAATGGCGTGTGCATACATTAAGATTTGAGGTATTACTAGCTGCGCCCCGCGGTTTCACCCGCGTAAGTCCCGATCCCACGGAATTTACAGGATCAAAACTAGCCTATGTCCAAAATTCATCACTATCGGTTCAGCGGTTTAGGCGTGAAAGCGTAACAGAGACAGAATTACTTTCGCATTTATACTATACCTACGCCTACACTATTTCAGAAACTTAGATCTAAAATGTATACAACGAACTGACAATTTTAAAGGAAAAGGTAAATAAAGAGTTGTCACGTGAGTTTTATGGACATCTAGGCCTGTCAAGTCAAGGTAGAGTTTAAAAAAAAGCTACATACGTGATTTAAACAGAAAATAAAACGGGGCAAGTGCGACACTCGCGCACAAAGGGTTCCGTACCACTATCACAATTGGATATGGAACCCTAAAATGGTTTACAACAACCAATTTTTAAATTTTATAGGAAAATATGAAATATTTATCTTCGATTCTTACTCCCATCAAACGACCGAATCACTGAAAAAAAAAAACCTTGGCACAAAGAAAATCTGAAACATAAAATAAACTCTTTGGTAAGTAAGGCAGACTAGTATATTTGACAGATAGGGCAGCCATTTTGAATTCCATGACCAACTCGATTTGTCCTCCTGTCCTTCTTCCTGTCCTGACTCGACTCCTTGTTATTTTTGAAACACGTTTGTTGTATGGGAGCCCCTTTTAAATAATTGTTTTATTTCGTTTTTAGTATTTGTTGTTGTAGCGGCAACCGAAATACATCTTCTGTGAAAATTTCAACCTTCTAGCTATTACGGTTCATGAGATACAGCCTGGTGACAGACGGACAGACGGACGGACGGACGGACGGACAGACAGACAGACAGACAGCGAAGTCTCAGTAATAGGGTCCCGTTTTTACCTTTAGGTACGGAACCCTAAAAAAGCTACATACGTGATTTAAACAGAAAAAAAGAGCATAATTTCATGTCAGCATCGCGAAAAGCTAAGAATAAATGATTTTTAATTGATTTTCACGCGCATACTATTCGACATACCGATAACGAACCTCTCAATATCGAACCGAGATAACGTAAGAAATAGAATGTCACGCAAACCCGACCCTTTACAAAAAGAATATGTCAAATAAAATGAAGATCCGTTCGGCGTGAAATAAATCTACCCAAGGAGGCACGACATTGGTACGAATTTAGAGTCGAACGTCTACCGCCGACTTGACTAAGTTAGTTTAGCTTAGCTCCGCATAGACATTTTTCATGCATTTGAATCCACCGCAAACTTTGCCAGCTATGCTCAAGGGTATATTCATGTTAAAATGTATAAACTCAAAATAAATTACGTGTAATTAATTTTTCGGTTTTATATCGCGTAGTGTTCGAGACCTTTACAGGATTGTCAATCCTGAAGAAGATACCTGTAAATAAGTCATAAATACTACGCGATTAAAACCGAAAAATGAGTTAAATTTCAATCCAACATCATGAAAACAGAAGACAAATCGAAATAACGTTAATAATAAAGTTCAAAAATACCGAAAATCAAAATAAGAACCTACATAAAGTTAAAAATGTCATAAGTTTTAAATTTATTATCCGATTCCAGTGTTTTTTTTTCGTGTGTAAACTGAAAAACTTTTTAAAAAGAAAAAAAAAAGAGAAAATCGGTCAAGCTTTGTTCTCTTCCATTTCCTATACCACTATCCAGAATCGGAAAATCATCGGTGATCGGATCGGGGGATTTTTTTACCCTCATTGTATGAAGAAATACGCTTCGACTCGCCCGTAATATAGTTTAACTCCCCTTACTTATAAACGATGACTAACTTTATGTAACGTTTGTCTTTTACTGGGGCATGAAATTTCGAAGTCAACAGACAGAGACAAACATTACATAAACTTAGTCTAAGTTTATAAGTAAGGGGGTAAATAAACAAACAATAAGCTAATCTTTGTTTATGTCCCATTTAAATTATAAAAAAACCATTAGAAAGTTTTAAACAAAAACTTGGTTTTTCCTCTCGGTGGATTTCCGATGAACTTTTCCAAGTTCGGAATTGTAATCAAAGTTATAAAACTAATCTATGAAGAATGATCCCAACAGATTCTTTATTTATGTATGATGTGATTTTTAGGGTTCCGTACCCAAAGAATAAAAACGAAAACCTTTTACTAAAACTCCACTTTCCATCTGTCTGTCTGTCTTGGGTACTTCCTATGATAATTAGAATACGAAAAAAATCAAAACGAAGGGGTCATTTTGGTCATGCCAGTAATAGGTTTCATGGTACAAAAATATTTGCTCTAGTGTCATTTTCCAGGAAGGAAACAGTCGACTACGTTTGTATGGAGAAAGAGTAGGTAGACTGTCCTCTTAAGGGCCCTATACCTGCTAAACTCAAAATCCATTTCGGGCGCATCGAAAATTGTTGATTATTTCATGACGGAATGTCGTAGAACTTTTTTTGTGTACAGATTGTAGGCGACATTGTTTCCGATATTTTAGTGCAGTTTCCATATAAATATGTCGAAACGTATTGAAGCCTATTGACATTTTAGCCAAATCAGACATTTTTTGTCTAAAATTTGGACAGGCTTTGCACCTATAGGAGGTTCTTGTCTTAAAACAACACCAAAATGTAGGAAACAATGTCACTTACAATCTGTACTCAAAAAAAAGTTCTACGACATTCCGTCATGAAATAATCAACAATTTTCGATGAGCCCGACAGGGATTTTCGATGAGCCCGACAGGGATTTTCAGTTTCAAGGTCGTTGGCGTTGTAATTCCTCTTAATCTATCCCCATTCAAGACATCGCAAGTCGACAAACAAAAGTAACTATAAAACGGCAAATTTATAAGTAGTTAAGTAAGAAAATACACTCCGGTTGGCAACTTCTTTTCACTGGATTAAATGTCTCGACAAATATAGCCAAAGTTTTAAGTAATAAAATCCAATAGACTACGCTTTAAGAGAGGCAAAAGGGGAAACAGTGTACCTCTATAACTTACTTTAGGATATTTCCAGTTGTCTAAAAACTTTGTTATTTGTGTGGAAAACACTTGTAGCCTTATTAATAAACGTGGAGTAAAGGTTGGAGTAGTGAGAACATGCTTTTAGGGTTCCGTACCCAAAGGGTAAAAACGGGACCCTATTACTGAGACTTCGCTGTCTGTCCGTCCGTCCGTCTGTCCGTCTGTAACCAGGCTGTATCTCATGAACCGTAATAGCTAGAAGGTTGAAATTTTCACAGAAGATGTATTTCGGTTACCGCTACAACAACAAATACTAAAAACAAAATAAAACAATTATTTAAAAGGGGCTCCCATACAACAAACGTGTTTCAAAAACTACAAGGGAATTCTAGTACGATGTGAGGTCGCTTCTGATTGGTCGAGTCAAATCGAGTTGGTCATGGAATTCAAAATGGCTGCCCTATCTGTCAAATATACTAGTCTGCCTTCACTGAGCAAATAGTTTCATATAAGTTTCAGATTTTCTTTGAATCAAAGTTGTTGTAAACCATTTTAGGGTTCCGTACCCAATTGTGATAGTGGTACGGAACCCTTCGTGCGCGAGTTTCGCACTTGGCCAGGTTTTTAAACTTACACGATTTCCGTCCATCATTACTATTAGACACGGGCTATTTATGTATTCTGTGGTAATAGTGAGAACATGATATGTCTTTTTCCATGACAAGAACTTTCAAAGTTGACAGACAGAAACAAAAAGTTGAAAAGTTATTCCGACCTTACACCACGTTTATTAATAAGGCTATTGATGCCCGATTTTGAAAATACAACAGCAGAATATTTTTCAAATCTTATAATTCGGAGCAAATCTTGAAAGAGGTTTTTTTAAAAATGCTGAAGAAATCTTTTTCTTTGTTGCGATAATAAATAATCAATAAATATTGTAGCGCAGTCTAAGCTAAGCAACTAGGCTTGTACTATGGGTACTACACAACGAATATCTGACGGATATGTGTTTTTGGAAATACATAGGTACATACATAGGTACTTATTAGGAATATACCCAGAACAGAAGTGTCAGGCAGGTAGGCGGCCGGCCGTAAAAATATTGCCAAATCTATTTGTAGAAGGTATGGTCAATGATGACTTACCTACTGCGTCGACCCATATTTAATTTGGGGTTTAGCGGACCCCGGGCTCCCGAGAGGGATGCAACCGGGAACATCGCTCGGATGCGATGAGATTCAATAATCATATCACAAACTATTGTCTGTATTTTGAGTAAAGTAATAATAAGATATTTTTATAAGACAAATAAAACTTGAGCACTAAGCGATTTCCTATGTCTTTGGACTCGAATCATATATTTTTGTTTATTCTCTCTAAAAGGAAAGGGTAAATGGGCTTGTCCACAGTCCACATAGGCTTGATTGACGTGTTATTGCTTTTTTAGGGTTCCGTACCTAAAGGGTAGAAACGGGACTCCAAACTGTCCGTCTGTCTGTCACCAGGCCATCTCATGAAGCATGATAGCCTGACAGCTGAAGTTTTCACAGACGCTGTATTTCTGTTACCACTCCAACAAGAAATAGAATAAATTCCCATACAACAGACGTATGTAATTTTTTTATGACAATCCTTTTATGGAACCCTTAGTGCGCGAGTCCAACTCGCATTTGGCCCGTTTCTTTCTATTCCCCTCTAGGTTGTCAAAACTGCTATAAGGCCAAGGCCTCGAAGTAAGCGGGCAGCGGGTCGGGAGCGGGCCCCTCCGTGCTTTGGAAGGCACGTCACGCAGTTGGTCCCGATGTTCCAACAGTCGTTAGGTCAAGTTAGAGGCCTTAGGGCGACTTGAAAACTCTAACACTAGATGAGCCACACCACTATACGAAAAGGAAGGAGGAGTGTAACATATTCAGCATTCTAACGATAACTTATACGTATTACACATAAACTCCGATCAAGTTATCTACGTCGGCAACATCGGCGGTACTTTACTACGAATTTCTACATGTCGATGTAAGCAGATATGTTGGTGGCTCTGAAATCTACTATATATACATACCTACCCATCAATTCATAATCGCTGTTCAACAGCCAAGTTCATTCAACTTTCAATTTATGAACTGAATCCATAATCCACAACTGAACAGATAACAAGTCTGCCTTACAAGTTTTTGATACCTTTTACATTTTATTGTCTATCCGAATCCACGGTAACTCGTGTTACTTCGAACTTTACAAAATCACAACTCATTTTTTTCAGTGTTTTTGGGCTTAGGTTTAAAAGTCGATTCGCTTTTTAGGATTTCGTACCGTAAGGGTAAACGGAACCGTTTCACTGAGACTCCACTCTCCGTCTGTCTGTCTGTCATTTGCTGTCATCTCATCAAGAGAATGGCATGAACCGTCGCGGTCGTGATAGACATTTGCACGGTTATTACAAAATGAGTTTTAAGGTCAGACCTGGTTCAAACCATGAATAAGCCATAGTATATCATGGTTTAAACACTTAAAACTCGTTTTATAATAGCTAGGTTGATGTTTTCACTGCGCGTCGTAAGTTAAGATTTTTGAACGCAATTGAGACGGTCAATTATTTATCTGATCTGTGGTGTAGGTATGCCTTAGGTGTAAAAACTTTAAAGATTTTCGAATACGTATTTATTTATATATTTTACTAGCTGCGTCCCACGGTTTCACCCGCGTAGGTCCCGATCCCGTGGGAATATCGAGACCAAAAGTAGCCTATGTTACTCAGGGTGAATGTAGCTTTGTAATGGTGAAATCGGTTCAGTTTAGTTTAGTTTTTTGGTTTAGTTTTTGAGTTTATTCATTACAAACATTCTCTCATTTTAATATTAGTATAGACATAGATTTACATACCACGCCGCGCCGCCGCCGCCATATAGTAAGGGTACAGGATGTGTTGCGAAACAGAAACTATATTCTCCTAATAAACTTTGAACATTCTGATTAGGGTCCCTACACCCATCGAAGATGATATTGATTTTCTGAACCCGTTCTCACACCGACAGCATTTACCTACCCAACACGTGTTCAAATATACTCAGTTAACCACGGATATAGAAGGGTGCGAGTTCAATTCCGGCTGTGAATCAAATATTTGCATGATCTAATATTTGTCTCCGGTTCTGGGTAGGTACTTTTTTCTGTATTAAAATTTAAAATAGCCGAGAATTTTTTTATAAAGTCGGTTGAATAGAAAAATATCTCAGTGGTTTATTTATTCGTCATTTGGGACCCATATTAGAAGCCTAGTAGCTTACTTACATTTAGAGATTTTAATATAGGAAATCTACAAATCGCGTCCTAAAGGCATAATTAATTTGGAATCCGACGACATGTGACGGCAAATAATCAGTAACAAGTAACTTCACTTTGTTTTTTCATGAAATATATTTTGTAGCCGTAGCGTAAAAGTTGTTAATTCCAGACTGAAATAAGACTAGACTGAACCTGAAATACATATTCTGTAAATTAACTGTTCATACCTTAAACCATGCCATAGTAGAGTCATCGTATAGCACCACCCATTCTTCAGACCATGAGTTCCATAAGTATTTTCCTGAAAAGACAAATGAGTACTTAATTATTTTAGACAAGGCTTGACAACTATTAACCGTTTCTTTATTGAATGTGTAGCTGGGTTCCCAAGGCCCGTTGCCCCTGGCCCACAGGCCAGGGCAGGCCGCGCCAGGTCTGTCAAGGCCACATTGGTTATTGTCGCCTGTCGAGACCACATTGGTTATTAATTTAAAAAAAAAAACAGAATAAAATAAACATTTCTAATGGGCCCTTTCTAATTCCCCTTAAGACATTTTTTTTTTGAATGGCGGTAGGTATATTGGGTATGTGCGGAACCCTCGGCGCACGAGTTCGACTCGCACTTGGACATACATAGACTGACATACGTATAGGGCTTGCATTATCCGTTAAATTTTGGCTATCCGGATAGCCAAAATTTAAATTTAAATTATAATTAATATGAAATTTTAATAAATTTCATTATCCGGATATCCGGATAACTCGGATAATTTTAGAAATTAAATAATATTAAGCAATAACACCTTATACGTATCAAACCGAGGAACACAACGAATTTTAATTACAAGATGTAATACGAATCAGCTTTCTAATAACATCCAATAGGTACCTAAAAACAATTTGGACTAACTGCAATTACAATAATGGCTCGTAAATAATAAAATAGCCATCTCATTCACTCCCTTAGACACGCAACGTGAGAGAATGGGACATAACATCAATGCGGAATGACAGGCTATATGATATTTTATAGTCCTTCTCGTTACCCGCTGACGTTTCTACTTCTACCCTACAAAACGCTAGGGTTGCCAGTGAAATGAACTTCAAAATTATTGTGTGATAAAATACAGGATGTTTACGATGAGTGATAAAAGTATAAGGTATCGGAATACAATAGGTTTAATGGTGTGTATAAATTGATGGAAAATTGGTTTAAAATCATATTTGTGAGCGACTACAATTTCGATATTTAGCACGTTATATCGAACTTTGAGGGTCTATTTCAGAATCTAATTAATGTTTGTAATGAAACTGTTACTAGGTAAAGCGTATCGATCAGGATACTCCATACCTACTAGGAATATCTTTTAAAACTGTTGCTGCGACCTCTCAAAGCGATCTCCTCTTTTAGGCAAAGGTTGCCTGGAAGAGATCGCTTTAACCGAAAAGGCCGCCCATTGTGCGACCTAGATTTTAGTTGTGTAGGTTTTTCTTTAAATTGTATTTTTTATGTTTATGTTACAATAAAGAACTGATCCATCTATTTTGCTGTTTTTTTTTATTCTTGAATAATGCTTTTAGTGTATGTTTAGAGTAGACTAGCTAGAGCTAGACAGAACATTCATGATTTTAAAAGTCATTTTTTTGGTTTAAATCGCGTTGCAATTTTTTTGCAGTCGGGTATTCATTTAAGATTGCGGATTCGATTCCCGCCGGGTACAAGTATTTATGCTTAAAAATAATTATTTGTCTCTGGGCTGGGTGTCTCTCTATGTATTTACAAAATATATTTTAAGTATTATATCCGCTGTCTAGTCACCGAAACAAGCTTAGCAGCTTACCATGAGGCTAGGTGGCGCTGTGTGTCGTTCACAGAATTTAATTATTTATTTATTCCATTCCACATCCACGGCAATACCAAAAAAAATCCTAAAGATGCCTTCAGACAGATGCCTCTAAATAACAAGTTACATACAAGTTACCCAATAGAATCGCGGCTTTAGAGCAAAACAGACATACTCGTACTTACCTAAAATAATCAATGGATCTAAACGAGTTGTCAACCCTAGATTAAGATAAATTGATCAGAATTGTCGTAAAGCGAGTTTTATTTATGAAGTCGGAAACAGGATGACATGACGGGGTTTTCGGAAAATAGAAAGCGAAATAATTTGAATGAAAACTGATTGGTTTGTGCCGTTTTATTAGATGTCCACTAGATAATCAATCGATAGGACATTTTGTACGACATTTTGAGGTTATCTTAATACATACCTACTAAAAGCCATAATGTATATTATGTACCTATTACGGCTTTTTGACCGAGCGAGCAAAGCGTCTCTGCTTCAAGTCTGGCAAAATTTGCTTTTAAGGGCCCTATTCTGAAAAACTGAAAATCCATGTCGGGCGCATCGAAAATTGTTGATTATTTCATGACGGAATGTCGTAGAACTTTTTTTTGTGTACAGATTGTAGGCGACATTGTTTCCGATATTTTAGTGCAGTTTCCATACAAATATGTCGAAACGTATTGAAGCCTATCGACATTTTAGCCAAATCAGACATTTTTTGTCTAAAATTTGGATAGGCTTTGCACCAATAGGAGGTTCTTGTCTTAAAACTACACCAAAATGTAGGAAACAATGTCACCTACAATCTGTGCACAAAAAAAAGTTCTACGACATTCCGTCATGAAATAATCAACAATTTTCGATGAGCCCGACAGGGATTTTCAGTTTCAAGGTCGTTGGCGTTGATACTCCTCTTAAAGTCAAAGTCAAATTATTTTATTCAATGAGAGCAATGTAAGGGCGCGTTCCCATATAACGTCCGATATTACAGGATCCGTTTTGTAAAAAGGATTTCTGCTTATTTTGTCAGATGGGTAATCCAGAATACTGTACTTCTGTGTGAACTCGCTCATTCAACTACATATGCTAATAACATATACGTTTAAACGGAACCTGTTAAACGGACGTTATATGTGTACGCGCCCTAAGTATACAAATACGCATGGCATGATAATTCTATGATATTAGTGATGTAGAAAAAAAATCAAATACAAAGAACCAAAACGTCAGATTATAGTCTGAAATTAAAAAACGATATTATCCAAGATAAGATTCCCTTTAGATCCTTCTCGACAGTCCGGGGTCCGCTAAAACATAGTAGCTCTTTCCGCGTGATATAGAGTAAAAACTTTCGCATTTATAACATAAGTGGGATGGCTTCACAAATAAATCTCCATGACCCAAAACGTAGATATACAGTTCCGACCTACTTTCTCCTGTCAAACAATCCCGAGAACCATTAAATAAGTACCTACGTGAATCCACCTACATTCGTTATAACTTCGGTAACTTTATTTGTATTGTATTCATTTTAGAGTTAGGGAAAAGAATGTAGGATAATGGCAGTCTACCCCTAACATGAGTAATTTTATTGTAAAACTAGCTATGCCCCGTGGTATATCCTGCGAGATGCAGCAGACAGAATGCACCCATGATCGAAATGTCGATCTAGAAAGAAATAAAAGACGATGGGGTAGTTTGTTTTCACTTAGATCGTCTTTTGTTTCTTTCTAGATCGACATTTCGATCGTTATATTTGATATTTTGAGAATATCTACATCCTCTTGTTAGTTTGATTGTTTGATCTATTTCGTATTAATGAGGAGGAACACTAACTTTTTATCCCGGCAGAGGGCGTTAGTCGAATGATCTTAGGTTTGAATTAAGATCTGTCAAACAGGTGTTTTTACAACTCTCGGACCCAAATTGGCCATATCAGTCTCAGACCGAAAGAAAAAATTAAAAAACTTGGCGTTTTCATTTGGGGGACCATCATCAAAAAAAAAAAAGATCATCCGACCCCAGCGCCATCTGCTCACAGCTTTGCGTGTGCCACCCTATTGTAAAACTAGCTACGCCAGATGCAGCAGACAGAACGCACACAACCTCGATGGTCTTTTGTTTTCACTTCGATCGTATTTTGTTTCTACTTCGATCGTCTTTTGTTTCTTTCTTGATCGATCGTCATATTTGACATTTTGAGAATATCTACATCCCCTTGTTAGTTTGATTGTTTGATCTGTTTCATATTAATTGACCTTATTCTTCTTCTTCTCTTGTAGTGGTGCGGTTCACCTAGTGTTAGAGTTTTTAGGCCGCCCTAAGGCCTCTTACTTGACTGCTATCAGAGATAACCGACCGGAACTAACTGCTTAGCGTGCAATGTTAAAACCGAGTGAATTGTGCTTTAAAGTCTGTTTTGTACATCGAAACTGTACCTAGCGTGCCATAGCCAAGAATACATTACCGATCAAGGCAAAGCGTCTCGATGTATCTTTTGACCGTTTTCAAAAACAAATTTTCGAAGTCCACGAATTAATAAAAACCAAACCAATCTCAGAAGAAAAACGAACTTAGCTCCAGAACAATCCCCTTAAGAACATTTTTTTCATTATTATCAATAAAAAAAAAAAAACCGAAACTTTTGTCAATTACTGATCATGCCATGCCAGCTCCATAGTTACTTACAATCAAATATACAACAACAAATCAACTACCTACTCTCTAACTAAATCCTTGAACTGCACGAGATAACTCCTGCTATTTAGAGCAAAGAGTAGAGCCCCAGAAAGGAATGTAGGAAAACAGTGGTAGGTACCTACTGAACCTAGTACCTACTGAAGTTTTCTCAGCAATGAAAGTAGGTCGACTTGCCCGTCCTACTTGTGCGTTGACTTGAGAAATAGTTAACCTACCTAAGTGGTTATTTTACGAGATGTGACCTATTTAAAATTTTAGTTAAGTAACGTATCCTTGAGCTCACAAGGTAGTTGGATGTGCACGAAAATTGCTTCACCGTCAGTTAGCGGGAACTCAGTCCGTAGATATGATTATGAACGTATATAGTTGGGAGATGTAATAAATTATGCTTACCTATGCAGTAAAATACTACTACGCCAGGCATCACATTTTCGTGGGTGTACGGTGTTGGTCTAGAAGTATGTACCTCGATTATCATTTCAAAGGTTTTGCATCCAGATCACAGTCGACCACGCACCAATATAGGTCTTTTTCAAAACCCGACTGCAAAAATAAGGTTATTAAATAGCATGAAACAAGCTTGGCTAGGCACTTGGCGGACGGGACTGATGAATTCCCAAGTGCCATAGTCCCTTCCCCGAGGTTGCCCGCTTGCACATACCCGAGGCAAGTGGGTTTCGGGGGTGGGTACTAAGGGTCCTCCCCTTTGGATCAGGGTACCGCGGGGTTGGGCTAGCCCGGCAGCCAGAACGGCCACATCTATCGGTGGCTTAGTAAGGAGATGTCGCCCAACTTGGGTTTGGCCTCGCGGGGGTTTGTGGTTTTCAGCCGCAGAGGACGGCACGTTTGTCAACTCTGGTATGCTTGTCACCGGGGGTCGTCCTCATACGCGGCGAGCGCTTTGCACGTCGTTTCGACGAGTGCGCGAGGCTCAGGAGTAGCCTTAGTGGTGCCTCTCGGGGTGCCGCATCTCCGGCTGCGCTGTGCCAGAAAGCGTAGGTCTCTACGCTAGGGAAGACCGGTCCTTACCAGGATTTATAGGCTCTAGGTAGGCATGTGGATTCATGCCGGGAAGTGAGCGTGCCTTTAACAGCTCCGGTACCACACATGGAGATGTGGTAGGTGGCCTCTCCACCGGCCCCAGCGAGGTTGTCGTTAGCTCCTCTTCCGAGGAACGAGTGGTGAGCGGCTTTATTGCTCCGGTACCAGTCTGGACAATCTGGTAGTGCCGTTTTGGGCACGGAGTAGCTCTCCCTTAAGAGAACCGAATCTAGCGTTTGGGGACACGATCTGTCTATAACTGATCCCGCACGGTTGCCCTCCGGGGTGGTCGGACGGAACAGCGGACCCATCTCTTTATACCCTTGTTGGTCACAGCTTGGGACGCTATAACATATATGCGTAGGAGTATGGAACGGGTTGCTAGTCCCTTCCCCCTTTTTTGCCTGCTTTAGACTTTTCAAGCTGTAGCTACTAGCTTTTTATCAAGCTGAGCTTGTCTCATGCTGTTTAAAAGCCTACTTTTTGCAGTTGGATTTTTGCAGTCCGCTGAGATGAGGTCAATGTTAGCTTATGTAACATTGACCTTATGTGAAAGGTAAATAAGGTATTTACTTACGTTTGTACCGTAGCATGTAGCCGCCTTTGATTTGTGTACCCCCATGTTCTGTAACAACATTATTCGTTTAAAAAGGGTTCCGTAAATTGTAACACAATCATATCTACCTACATTTTACAGCTGTGTTTTTAATTATTTTGTTCGTATGTATTTATTATCATATTTTTTTAATTTCGGCTTAATGTAGCTGCATTTACCTACATTATATTAATTTGTATGTATTCTATATATTATTATATATAATTGAAAGTCCTGCCTGATTGAGTGAATGACTGAACTACATTTATCAACGGAGAGCCCAAACTACTGTTCCTAGGGACATGAAATTTGGAGGGTATTTTCTTTGTGGTGTGTCTTTTTAGAGCAAAATGGGTGATAACGAGAAGGGGGAAGTAGAATAGATACTGGTGATGACAAATATTTCCCAAACTGTGATCGTTCTGGGTTAAGGCGTGCACTTTAAATACAGCTGTGTGAAGTACGATTTCGTAGAGTTTCGCAAAGCGATAGTTAGGTGTTCAACTGTTGCGAGCGAAGCCGTAGGCAGAAGCAAGTTTTTTTTACAAAACTGTCGAGCAAAAATACGCAAGAGTGAAAAAACACGGTGCCAAAAACGCCTCACTTAAAATGAATTTGTTTTCCATTCACATTGATCGAGTCTCTAAAAAACTTACTACAAAAAACACTCATTATTCAACATACGAAAGTACAAACAAGAGGAGAATTTTTAACAAAAACTCTATTTTTGTGGTAAACAAGAAAATTTCCAATGGTAGAGTGGGGAGCATGGCCGTGGGGAGAATAACTTATGTAGGTAGAGATTAATGGGAATACACTGCTGGCTGAAATTGCCGGGTTTCGTACTGACAGTTTGTGTAATAGGTACCATACCTACCTACACCACCTAGGTAAATACTAGATCTAGACTTTAAGTAACTTACCTACACATTAATAAATGTATTTATTTTTTCTATTAAAAGCTTCGACCTGCGGTTTCAATCGCGTAAGTCCCAAGTCCGTGGGAATATCGGGATCAAAGTAGCCTATGTTACTCCTCTATAATGAAGCTTGCCATTGGTGAAATAATTCTTAAAATCGGTCCAGTAGTTTTGGAGTCTATTCATTACAAACAAACAAACAAATAAATCTTTCCTCTTTATAATATTAGTAGGTATAAATAACAAGCGCCGAGACGCCATCTACAAGATAAACTGTGGTAGGTATAATGACGTCTAGGCTGCGCTTCCACCAAAAATATTATTATGAAAGGATGCGCAGCTAGGGATGCGTTTGTTAAGAATCAATAAAATCGCTTTATTAGCCTCGCTTCGTCAAGCCGTTTCCACCGGAGCTGTGCTAAGCGACGGGTAAACGGAGCAGTTCTATTGTTTCTTAACAAATAGGTACCTACATCTCTAGCAGTCAAAGATCTAAGGAAAACATAATAAGAGTTCTATAGCATCTGTTCTTTTTAAGTAAGTAATTCTAAGCAGTTCTAACTGGAACCCCAAAAAAATAGAAAAAGGTTTTTCGAAATCCCACGCGAGAGGGACTTTCGCAGGTAAAACCGCGGGACACAGCTAGTCTATACTTCTATATTTTGATTTTGAAAGATTTGTATTTGTGGGGGTGTGTGTGTGTCTGTATGTTTGTTATGAATAAACTCAAAAACTACTGGACCGATTTCAAAAATGCTTTCACCATTAGAAAGGTACATTCACCCTGAGTAACATAGGCTAGTTTTGATCCCGATATTCCCACGGGACTTGCGCGGGTGAAACCGCGGGACACAGCTAGTATTAAATAAAATTATTCTGAAGGCAATATTCGGAACAAAAACAGGATAATAAGTTTGTATTGAAAAGGGATAGCTCGTTTAAGCTCTTAAATCGCTATCGAATATTATTATTTCCTAAGTAAGCTCTAATTGGACGCCAAAATGTTTATTGGGGAGTGTGACCCGTAAATTACAGGCCTTCCTAATAGGTACAATTTGTGTGTAGAAATTCCCAGAACCAATCGCTGTCAGTAATCCGATATTTCTTAGATATACGTTCCGTTTTACGCAATCCATTGTCACGGTATTGATTTGCAGTTAATCAGGGACAGAAATTAAGTAAGGTCGGAGAAATATGAGAGTCTTTCGTAATATTAGGTGTTTACGTATGGAATGGCCGTTTTGTATGGAGGAAAGTAAGGTAACCCCATTTTTAGGGTTCCGTAGCCAAATGGCAAAAAACGGAACCCTTATAGATTCGTCATGTTTTATTAATGGTATAATTCGGTTACAATTTTGATAATTTGTTATAATCTTGCTGATTTTTAGTGGCAGTCAAAAGTCTACTAAAAATGATGATTAGGTATTAGGTTTTTTGCCTTTATAAAACAGTCAATTAATAACCTTGTTTACCTGTAGATAACGAATTAAGTATTTTTTATATTAAAAAATCGACTTCAAAATAAAATAAACTTATCTGTTACTAGCAGATTCCCGCAGTTTCATCCGCGTAAGTCCCGAGTCCCGTTGGAATACCGGGATCAAAAGTAGCCTTTGCTACTCCTCGATAATGTAGCTTTCTATTAGTGAAAGAATTTTTTGAATCGGTTCACTGGTTTTGGAGATTACCTCCAATATACAAACCAATACATACAAACCAACGTTACCTCTTTATAATATTAAGTAGAGTATAATGTAATTTGAAGTTGGGCAGCCAAACTACAATTTGGATCTACGTAGGAAAACTGTCCGACTTCAGGTTAAAACATGTTCTAATTAAACATAAGAAACTGGACATTTCATCGACTTTCCACTACCCCTTGGCAACAGAGAGACTGAGGTTTAAGTCACGGTAGTTTCAGTTACGTGACTTATCAACGTTTCTACCTAAAAAAAGAAAACAACCTAAAAACAGAATCCATTCAGTGAGCTACCCTTGAACTAGTAAATCTTCTCCGCCCACTTTACGACGCTAAACTTGGTCTAATTTAAAAATATTGACTCTATTCGAGACCCTTACCTTTTCGTCCACACTATAATTTGGTGTGTAGTATACTTTAACCACGTTCGCTTACTTCGTGATTTCATTCCCTTACTTATAAACGATGATGAACGGCTGTATTCCTAAACTATGTATCGTTTATCATTTATTGTGACCTTAAGTTTTAAAATTGACACAGACAGACGAACAGGGACAAACGTTACATAACTTAGTCGGAGGTTAGTCAACGTTTATAAGTAAGGGAGTCAATGTTTAGAGGACCTCAGTTAGCAAAAAGAGATGGAAGGCTTTTAAAAATAAAAAGTTAAAGATGCAGGACGTTGCATGTGTGCAACGTCCTGCATGATTAACTTATTATTTATCCGCTATTTTACCGAAACTAAATAATACTAGACAACGAATATATGTATAATACCTACTTTGTAATGTATTATTAAAGTAGATCAAATAAAGTATTTATCTATCTGTCTATTTGCGAGTCATCAGTCCATAGAATACGGAACATAACAAAAATTCCCGTTCCCGGTTCCTGCTATGTTTGTTCCGCGTTTAACCATACTCCAGTCGTTTTTAGCTCGGAAGAGTCAATATGTCAATGAATATTTTTTGTATTTAGGTATATGGTGTTGATATTTTACTTGTTGACATTAAGTACTCCACCCAAGCGCTACTGCGCTACTGTTGTAGGGCAAGGCGAGCCAAGTGAACGTGTGCCAACATTAGTAGGTATATACCTAAACTATACGTGTCTGCTCTCGGAGGAAATCATTGGAGCGGTCAGGTATGGGTCCCCCCCGGTGACGTCACGGTAAACTTTGCACTTTGCCTCATCCCTCCTACCCTTATCAAAAGATATTTAACGTTTACTAGTTCTAGATGTGGGTTTTTAAGTCTGGCTGGACCCAAAATTGAAAAGATAGTCCGACAAAATTTAAAACCCGACTTCAAAAAATGACAAAATAAGCTCTTCGACATGCAGTGCCAGTTTATGTCGGTGTCAGTGTCAGTCTGTTTAGTCGGGCAGTTTTACTGGGCAGATCCAGATTATAGTTTTGCTGCCCGACTTCAGCTTACATAACAGATAAGTCGGTTGGATTGTATGTAGGAAAGCTTATTTTGAACTTGTCTTAAAGTCGCGTTTTGCATTTTAATGCATTTTCGACTGCCACTAAAATCAACTTTAATCATAGAGTCATTGTGAAATGGCAGCTACTTTATTACAACAACTATTTACGAGATTCGGAAGCAACGAAAAAGTCCGCCCGATGTTTTGTCTATCCTATGAAACCGCTAAATATTTGTTATCTTACCTACTCGGGGTACGGAGCCAAGTGTTGCCTAATATGGTAAGTGGATGTTTAAACAAGATTAAAGTGATTTTACTGAATAAAAAACATAACCCTCCTTCGGCAATCGGGTAATTACTTGTACAATATGTTACGGCGACCGTAATGTTATCCGAAAGGGTGGGCCTAGAGTCAAGCCAGCTATACTTCGGTGTTATGTCTTTTATAAAATTAGTTTCATATTAGTAGTAGTTATAATTATTAGGGTTTCGTAACTAAAATGTAAATATAAATGCGAGCCGCCTCGGGACGCCTGGCAGATGTGAAACATCAAAACAGAACTTGTCGATGTCTTCGACAAAGTCAACAAAAACATTTGATCATCCCGAGATTTGAACGCCGTCTTCTTCGGAACAGAAGTCCAAGTCTCTACGGTACCAGCTAACGAGCCATTAGATATGTCACTCGAAATTAACTAACACTTCTAGCACTATGTATATGTAGGCATGACATATATCGCATGGCGAGGCGTCGCCATGCCCTGTATCGCCACGAAAATTGTAGGTTTACCCCTCGCCTATTGATTTTTCATATCAAAAAGGAGCTCTTATAAGATCACTCACTTGTAGTAAATCTGTCTGTCTGTCGCCACCGATATTATCAAAAACAGGTGAACCTAGCAATTTTAAGTTTATACCAGATACTAGGAAATATAATCCCTATTAGGTGAAATCACTATCACTAATCATAGTAATCAATGTTCTGAGTCAACATGGCAAAATTATTTAACAATAATAGGTAGATTTGCGCGCTCAAAAACTTGTAGTAAGTACCAAAATGTAGGTACATACTTTATTTTTAGGAATGTTCCTTTACTTTAATTAAAGCAGGGTCTTTCAGTGAGCTTTTAAAACCGAAGTAGGTACCTACTCTATAGGTTTTGGCTCGAAAACCTACAAGGTAGATCAGGCAAAAAGCAAGCAAGCTTACGGCACAAAGAAAGAATAAATAAAAGGAACCAGAGAATTGAACCGCATGACAAAGCTAGTATTTCCATAGCGAGGTAGGTACGTACATTGATCCTAAACCTATATTTCTGTTAGACTCATCAATATTCTACCAATAGAAGCCCGAGCTGAGACGTAATTTTATAAAAATCGTCCGGCAGGTGGCGCTCGCGCTGTCGCCCGTCGGGACCAATATTGCTTTTATGCTAATAGTTATTTACAGAAATCTACTAGATACCTTCGGTTCTAGCTCCTTCTCTAGAATTACAGGGTGTTGGAGCTTGTGGAGCAGCTGCTTTTACTTATATGGTACTAGCTGCGCACCCGCGTATATCCCGTTCCCGCGGGATTGTCGGGATTCTTTGTTACTCTTCGTCGATGAAACTATCCCAATGCAAATTTTCATCCTAATCGGTCGAACCGTATGACCGTGATGACAAACTTTCGGATTTATAATATTAGTGTGTGTACGGGCATCCACCCGGTACATTGATAAGTAAGTATTTGTTAGTGTAAATGATGTCTACACAGATTGCCGGGCTTCGATCACCGTACACTATAATCTAGTAGTAGTTATTATAGGTACTATGGCGATCCTCGTAGTGCACCTAATATGGAGGTTAGGTAGTTTGAGTAAATGAAACCCGCGTCCGCACTCGTCCGAGGCGTTTATTGTATTGTGTCTTAACTGACAATTAAAATGCATATAAGTAACCAAAAGTGCAGCGTAAACATAAATGTCGAGCTCATGCTCGTACAGTGTGATTCTTTCTACACGTCACGCAAACATATTTTTATTCTATGACTTTTGGAAATTCGCAAATTTTGAGTTTGCTCCATTAATCTTTACCTAGTTCTTTAGGAGCCCCAAAACCGTCCGCTTTCGACTAAGTAAAAACCGTTCAATATGAAAATCGAAAATATCTCGGGAAATATCTTTGAGATTCTGTTAAGGCCCTCCACAGACTAATGACATAATTTTATTTCGATCGGCTTTTGTTTTAGTTTCGATCGTCTTTTGTGTCGATTTCGATCATCTCTTGTCACTGTAAGTAGGTAGTTGGACAATTATTCTTTTCCAATAATACACCTTACTAATGGGATCTATCTTTTCTATACCTAATAATATAAAATGCTTTGTCCTGACTGACTGACTGATGGAACACAGCCTAAACCGCTGATAGTAACAGCTGAAATTTTGAGTTTTTTCTCTATTTGACATTCGACGAGAAAAGATTTTTCAAAATTCCTAAGGGATCGGGACGTGCGCGAGTAAATCCGAGGGATCAAGCTTGTACTATAAGAAACGGGATCCATGGTGCAGATATTTATAGTCCATCTTACGATTTACGATCTCTCTCATAAAAACCCTAGCTGCGCCTTGGGGTTTTACCCGCGTAAGTCCCGATTCCGCGGGATTTACTGGATGATCAAAAGTATACCTATGTCCTTCTCCGAGGTCCTATCTCTATACCAAAATTCATCAAAATCGGTTTGGCGGTTTACAGGACAGACTTACTTTCCCATTTATAATATTACTCGTAGTAAAGAAGATGATAGACATATGGTCAAACGAGTGATCTTATAGGGGTTCCTTTTTACTAAAGTACGGAACCTAAAAAAAACCTTAAAAGTTCACGTCGGCGAACTTTCAGCCGATAATAAATCTGCCGTCTAAGGAGGTCCCTAAGTCGCAGCGCTGAAGTGGTCTTCTCTTCAGCGAAACTCGATAAACCGATCCTCTATCTTTTATAGATATCCGATATCCAAATGAGTATCAAAAAAAGCAACTCATTTTATAGAAACAGAAAATGATCGCAAACACTTTACGATAGGGGAGTGATATCTTAAACGATAGGGGGGTGATATCTTAAGCGTCGTGTCATTATTATCTTCGCTTACGAGAAAGTGTTGCCATGATGTGCTGCAATTTTACTTTGTCGTATTTTGTACAAAATTTAGTTGGTTTAACCACCGACGGAAAAAAGTGGTGTTATTCGTTTGAGGTGTATGTATATCTGTATTTTACTTTTAAAATATTGACTACTAGCTGCGTCCCGCGGTTTCACCCGCGTTAGTCCCGATCCTATAGGAATATCGGATCAAAAGTAGTCTATGTTACTCATGGTGAATGTAGCTTTCTAATGGTGAAAGAATGTTTGAAATTGGTCCAGTAGTTTTTGAGTTTATTCATAACAAACATACACACACACACACCCAAAAATACAAATATTTCCTCTTTATAATATTAGTGTAGATTTCAAAATACTTTCAACCCTATTTCCGCCTTAGTCCAGAATAATAACTAATCGCTGGCTATATACTCGAGCTCCCTAAAGCTATTTTCAAAAACCTTAAATATCCCTACTCTACAGCTACATAATTATTGTATCAAAGAACAAAAAAAATAGGGTACAGTATGCTGCCAAAAGCCGAAAAACCCTCATTAAAAAAACTGGTTAATCTGGCGGTTGATTACTGTCTCAAAAAATGCAAATTATAATTTTCGTTGGTTTATTTTTTTCTGTGGACAAGTCTGTTTTTATATTATGAATAAAAAGTATCTACTAATATTATAAACGCAAAAGTTTGCAAGTTTGTATTTATGTAGGTATATCGCAAAAACTACTAAACCAATTGCGTTGAAACTTAGAATATAGATAGCTGAAGATCTAATATAATAACACATGGGCTACTTTTTATCCCAAAATTCCCGAGGGATCGGGGATCGAGGTACCGAGGGGTCAGTGGCAAAGATAAACGCAAACGTGCGTCGTCGTTGCGTCGTTTTTAAGGTTCCGTAACCAATTGTGATAGACAGCGGTACGGAGCCCACCGCGCGCGAGTCCGACTCGCACTTGGCCAGTTTTTTTAGTATGTAAAGCTAGTAAAACCTGTGTAAAGCCTGTGATAGTGTGAAACTGATCCGTCTCGCCCGACGACAGTCTTCATCGGACTCTACGGGTCCCACGGCCTGTCCGTCTGGTCTGGCACGGTCTGATCTAATAAAACACGGGCCGAAGAACCCTACCTTTAGGCTTAGAATGCACTGCGATTAAACGCAAACGGTTTACGAATGGCTGAAAGCGCAGAACCGCGTATCAACACGAAATCAGCCATTGAAAAAAACGCTAATGCGTGGGCTTGTATAGAAAGCTACGTGTTGCATTTTTTTGCGGTGTCAGACTTACGGAAAAACGCAGGCATTTAATCACAGTGCGTTCTAAGCCTTAGTAGCATTGAAACGAAAAATTAGAAACAAAAGACGATTAAACCAGAGACAAAACACGATCTATGTAGAAACAGATGGGCGGAGAAGTTTAGCACTCTGAAGATACGAGAGCAGCAATAATAAGGCCGTATCTCTTACGTAATTCAAAACGAATGTTTCCTTTATTCGTCCGGCCACAACACAACATTACATACCTAGTAGCTACAAGGAGAGAATATTATTTTGTTTCCCTTGATCTGTTGACTCGCTTTTGGAATCTATGCCAGATTATTATTTACTTATGCTTATGGGATGGAGTGCTAGGTTCTCGTGAAATTAAGAGGGCAGGAAGAAAATTGTTTTAGGGTTCCGTAGCCAAAGGGTAAAAACGGGACCCTTTTACTTTTTTTATAATTATATGGGTTATTTTTTTTATTTATAACAACTTAAAATTAGCTTATAAAACAATATGCAGGCCATAAATCCCGATGATTTGTCTGGCGTGCTAAATTTAGTTAGGTACGTGACCGCATTCAAATAGTCTAAGGTAAGTACATAGTGTAGGTAGGTATAAATGTTATTTGTAGTCTAGAAAGTTTGTAAATAAATATAAATATTAAATTATTTATACTAGGGGAGGGGTTCTAGGGTTACTAGGGGAAGTGCATCTAGTCCCGATATTGGGTAGTTATTTATCCTATCATGTTGATGTTATCAATATAACAATTGTAAGTCCGGTAATTTGATGCTCGCCGCACTTTCCCTAAAGCCGCACTTCCCCCTAGTGACCATATGATATATATCATATGGTCATATGATGTGACCTAGTGACCATATGATATATATCATATGGTCACTAGAGGGATATGATATATCATATGATACATGATGATGATATATAATACACGACAAACAGCAACGACGACGTAATGATAAATCCCACGGCAGTCACGGCACAGAGCATAGTGAACCAGCAAAAACAATATAAACATTAGTCGGATTTCCCTGGGATGGGCTCAAGTGCGCTACATTCCAGCCTCCGACAGTTATTAAGTTTGCTTAACAATTTCATTCCAATTTTAAACGCTTTCAGTGAAACTCAAAACTGGTTCTTGAAAGGAATTTCATTTCCATCACAAAGAGTTTCGTTAAGAGGCAATCGCAGTGGCGTAGCTGCCAGTGAGGTTTGGGGCAAGTCGATGATGATATCTTCTTACGCCATCATTGTTGTAACTATTAGAAAAGAAAGAAAATAAATGTATTCAGTGAAGCACACAGCTAAACAACAAGAAAAAAAAGTAGATTGATCACATGAAATGTGATCAATCTACTTTTTTTTCAATCCCAAATTTCAATACCGCAGAAATGTTCCTACTTTTAGGTTAAGCAGAGGTTCTACCAACTATAGGAGGAATTCCTATTTGAGACGAGCTTGCGATGGATATAACAAGGTTACTGTTCATGATTCTAGTGTCTTTGATATGTTTGGTGATAGCATAGTGAGTGCGAGACGTAAGTTATCTAATACATTTTTCAAAAATTAAGGTTGCAAGTATAACTTATTCTACTACTAAACTTGTATTGTTCTAATGTATAATTCGTTCTTACCCTTTTCCATGGGTTGTACCCACTTTAGTTTTAGTTTTATAAAAGTTTTTCATTCTATTGCCTGTACAGGTGTACACACAGTATTTAGTTCCTAGCATAAGTCTATTAGTGAAAACATGTAATTGGCCTTTTGTAACTATAGTTATCTAGATTATGTTTTATGTGCTGTTTGTTTTCCGAAAAATAAATAAATATAAAACAAAACATAGTATGGTATGTGTGTAGTGTATAGCTGCAGTTTACGCAACCAGCAATAAAATTGGTATATACCACTTTTATATGACATATGATTTTGATGGAAAACAATAAAAAAATCTCAAGGTGTTCAAATTAATTATGTTGTTCCGTCACATACATAATCATCAACAAACGGGCAATGTCTACATAACAGGTAGACTTTTGCAGAGCTAAATATAATCTGGTTCTATCTTGTCCCTTGCTACATAGTGTAGGCTACGCCACAGCTTGGCAGTCTCAAAGCTACGCTATCTTTCTCAAACACTCTCGCTATTGTTTACACATTATTTTGAAATAGCCTTAACTGTCATTTAGTACGAAATCTCACATGAATTGTGTCAATTACAATCTAAGTATAATTTCTTCTTTGCTGCCCGATTTTATCACAAATATGATAAATGGCGCGTAAGGAAAACATCGATGGGAAACTGACATGTGTCCTAGGACTTACCATGGTCCAAAGGCATAGGACATTCGCCAATACGGAGCAGGCTTCCGTGGCGTCTTACTGCGTTAAGAAGAAGGCCCTACAATGAGGAGGAACACTAACTTTTTATCCCGGCAGAGGGCGCTAGTCGACTGATCTTTAGGTTTGAATTAAGAACTGTCAAACAGTTGTTTTTTACAACTCAAGGGTCATATTACCTGTTACAAAAAAAAGGCGTAACACTAACCAAACTGTTACAAATAAAAAAAGTATTTCATAAAGTGAGCGTAGACACGCTCACGCGAAAATCGCGAAACATACATGGGGGTGATTCGGGTGTCCCATCAGGTCCTCTACCTCTGGACTTTCGCTTGACACTCGTTTCTGGGACACCCTGTATACATAAGTTTAGAACTACCCAGAACAAGATCAAAAACTAAACTTTAAAAAGGTAAAAATAAAAAAGTCATGTCTCTGAGTAGGTATGTGGTACCTTACGTTCCCGCGTCCCCCGACGCGGGAACGTAAGGTACCACATACCTACTCAGAGACATGACTTTTTTATTTTTACCTTTTTAAAGTTTAATTTTGTTTTAACTTGGTAGATTTTAAAAGTCGGGGGTTTTTTTTAATTTTTAATTTAATTTTTTATTTCACACTTTTTGTAAGTATTGTTGTCACAAAAGTTACGCCCTTTCATTTGATACCCTACTCGGGCATATTTGAAAACATTCGGTTTTTATTTCCGAGTTTGACTCTAAATATACTTTGAACGGCTGAACCGATTTTGATAAAACATGCATATTCTTGTCACAAAAGTTATGTTCTTTTATTTGATACCCCACTCGGGCATATTTGAAAATATTCGGTTTTTATTTCCGAGCTTCAACCCACGTATATTATGAACGGCTGAGCCGATTTTGATCAAACATAGCTAAGAACACTCGCGCAAAAGTCACCTATCATCCAAAAAAAACTACATTGAAATCGGTTCATCCGTTCGTGAGCTACGATGCCACAGACAAATACACACACAGACAGACAGACAGACAGCCAGACAGACAGACAGACAGACACGTCAAACTTATAACACCCCTCTTTTTTCCGTCGGGGGTTAAAAATACGTTTATTCATTCGGATATTAGCAAGATATCTCTTAGAAATGTCAGTTATTAGTTATTATATCTAATCTACTGTGTCTTCGGAAAGCGACCTCCAATGAGAAAAAGACACAAGAAACTTATGGGGTTTTTTGTATTATTTTTTCCAGTAATCATGTGTTTTACATTGTCGCATATTTTTTTCCAGATACCTACAAGTATTATTTATTATTTCAGTAGGTATTATTATTATTTTATATAACCAGATACAAGTATTTATTGAAATTTAACCTATTTTTCGGTTTAAATCGCGTTGTGTTTCTTTCATTAAGCACTGATAGACAGAAGAAGTTTTATCCTGTAAGGTCTCGAAACGTTGAGCATTGAAACAATGCTTAAAGTAATAAACACCACGCGATTAAACTTTAATCCAACATCGCGAAACATTATTTATTGTTAGGATAAATAAATAGTTGGTCCCGGCGGGAATAGAACCCTCAACCTTTTGCGTTTCAGTCAAGTATTCATCCGAAATGCCATGGAGGCCGTGTCGGATAAATTCCCACCATATAGAAAAAAAAACAAGAATAAGGCCACGTCTGCACAGCGATTTTTTACCGCGCGTTTTTTTCGCAATTCTGTAACACATTGAACTTTATTGAAGTAGCCGCACAGGCGGTGAAAAATCGCACGCATTTTCTATGATTGATGCGTAATACTATACGCTGAAAAACGTAGCCTAAAACCGCAAATCAGAACCAGCATAAAACCATATCACAACGCCATAAGCAATCTAATCAGACGCACAAACACTGCTTCATCAAGCTCCTGTATTTAAGGTGCCTAACAGCTAATAATCACGTCACAAATCAGCTGAGTAAATTGCCCCTGTCTCCCTCCCCCCCACCTCTAGGTGCCAGGTGGAAGGGGGAAGGCAGGAGCCATTCATAAAACTAAGGGCGATCGATAGAAAACGTCTCTCAGTTTAGTTAGTTACTTTGAACGGTTTGAGTCATTGCTTCTTTGGGACGTTTCAGATACTCTAGGTGCGAATGGAAAAGCTAGATGTGTTAGGGTTCCGTAGCTACCCAAAGTTTTAGTTTCTACTTCGATCGTGTTTTGTTTTAGTTTCGATAGTATTAAGTGGGTCCCATTTGTATCCCAAATTAATCTAATAGAAAAACTGTACAAAACTCCGGTGTACGTATAACATAATATGAAACTATAGCTTAAAATACACGATGACACTTAACCTAAAACAGACCACACCTACAGCACACATATAAAGAAATTCGTGCATGTGTGCTGTAAATGTCTGTTTAAGAGGACAGTCTCCATTCTTGTTCTTCATACAAACGTAGTTTAAATTTTCCTCCCAGGATAAAGACATTAGAGCAAATATGTTAATGCCATAAAACCTATATCTGTCATGACAATGCATCTACCTTTTTATTTACCTATTCAACTAACAGTTTAAAATACAAAAAACATTAACCTTCCTTTTGGCTTCGCCGTAGTCGGGTGAAAAGGTTGGTACTGGTGGTATTAAAAGACCGACAGACAGAACAACACATAACCTTCGCTTCTTATGCCGCTGTTGGTTAAAAAATAAGAACATGATCAAAAAAACGGCTTCAGCTTTCATATAAAAGGATTTGAACGCTCATAAGTCACTCTCGAGATAGTGGGGTGATAATAATGATGTAGAAGTCGCTTAATGCTGGGTTCACACTAAGCAAGTTGACTCGTACTCTACTTTAAAGCTTAGCTTAGCTTAGTTTTCAAACTTTAAAATCTTTATTAAACAACTAGCGACCGCCACAGTTTCGCACGGGTATCTACATCTACACTAATATTATAATCAGAAAAAAATAGTATTTTTGTGTGTGTGTGTGTGTGTGTGTGCGCGTGTATCTGTATGTTTGTAATTAATAAACTCGAAAACTACTGGACCTATTTCAATTCTTTCACCATGAAAGCTACATTCAGTACCTAACATACACTAAGTAACATAGGCTACTTTTGATCCCGATATTTTCACGGGATCGGGACTTACGCGGGACGCGGGACCTAGCTAGTTATACATATAAACCTTCCTCTTGAATCACTCTATCTATTAAAAAAAACACATCAAAATTCGCTCCGGACAGACAAACAGCGGGAAACGACTATGTATTTATACTATCTAGTGATATACACCTTCGTCCCGCGCCGGCTGTTTCATAAAAGTTAAAAGATAACTAACACGCAAAAGAAAAAAAAAACAAGTCCAGTAGTCATGGAACGATATTATTCAAATGACGTAAAGCTCAAACTACACGATGTCACTTACACTGACACTTTACCTAAAACAGATAAAAAAAAACGTGGATAAAAAAGTGTAAGTGTCGTCGTGTATTTTGAGCTTAGAATCAATAGTTAAAATATGTCCACATGTTGAGGACCACTATGCCGAATTTGTTAAATGTTAAATTTCGTTGAATTCGTAAAATGTTATTGATAGAGGTAAATTTGCTATGTCAAGTTGAAGACGAACGCTCGAGGGGAAGCGTTTCGATGCCCCGAAACGCTCAGTATGGGTGTCAGACAGGCGGCCGGCATACAAATAAAATAACTATCTATACATATAAAATTCAAAGTACTGCCTGATTGATTGACTTAATGACTGATCTACCCCCTTTCGGCTTATTACCCCTTCCTGGGAACACCCTATATATCAACGCAGAGCCCAAACCGCTAGTCCTAGAGACATAAAATTTGGAGAGTGTGTTCTCTGTGATGTGTAGGTATCCACTATAGAATAGGTTTTTAGAATATCCCCCGGGATTAGGACTTACGCGGCTAAAACCGCGGGACTTTGCTAATCTACAAAGTTATTTACGTAAATATCGCTACAAAATCATAATCCACCATTTTTTTTTTTTTTTTTTTTTTTTTTTTTTTTTTTTTATTTGAGTTAACATAAAATATCTTAAAAAACATTAAACACCCACAAAACCTGGAGGGGTTTGACTTGGGTGTACATTCCTCATTAGCATACATTCTTTAATTTATTCCATAAAATTGTACTTAACACACATTATATATTTCAAGTAACGACAAACATAATAAAAACAACACACCCACAATGCAAAAAATACTCTCAGAGTTAATTGGTGAAGTTATTTAAATTGTCAAAGTTCGAGAACATAAATAGTTGGTTGGTGCAGGGTAGGCGGATATGAATTCTAACAACGAAGTTAACTTTTAGTGAGGTAGGTAGCTATCAATAAAATGCATTGAGCGAGCGACGCCCGCGCAGCGTTTGCACTAACCTGCCAGAGTGAGTCAATACAGGGTTACTGGTTACTTGTGTTACAACTATATTATATTTTTGTGGTCATTAATTATTTATGTTATTAATTGATGTGTTTTATGATGTTGGTGAGTTATTATTTACGTAGATCTACTTAGTTTTTATTAACGGAAAGAGAAGAACTGGAATTAGAGATAATTTAGGATAGGTATAATTCTTTAATTACCCGTTTTATATTAAAAGAGTTTATTTTATTTCTTACTTCCAGAGGTAGCTCATTAATTAATCTGGGAAGTAGGTAATCAGTAGTGCGCATGCCATAGAAGTTGTTACATGTTATAATTTTTAATTTTTTGTTTATTATCTGTCGTGTATTAATTGGATGCTTTTTCAAATTATTGTTATTGTACTTAAAATAGTTTTCGGTAGTTAGCACCATTTTCACCTTATCGTGGACAGGTATTATTTTACAAAATTTCAAAAGTAATTCATCATCATTACGAAATTTCAACCGATTTTTATAACTGACTATAGATTTCACCAGCCTGATCTGCAGGGAATATATTCTGTGTAAGTATGACGGGAATGTGCGGCCATAACTACTGAGCCCATACATAATAATACTTTCCGCTAAGGCAGTATACATATTCAGCAGTATAGGAAATGGTATTTTGTACTTTAAAATGCAGAATTTCGCCATTATGGCACGCAGTTTGTTACATACATTGTCAATGTGAGCTAACCAATTGAATCTAGAGTCTATGGTTAGTCCTAAATAGGTAAATTTTGAAACTTCATTAATGTGTTCACAAGTACATTGTGTCTTTAGGCCATGAAGACAGTCATGATCATGAGCAATTAGACTTACGTTAGCATAGCTGTTTGTTTTATTGTAAGCCGATGACACATGTAGCAGTTTAGTTTTTTGCGCATTTAGTACCAACCCTACATCGTGTGACCATTTAACCAGGAACGTAAAGTCCGTTTGCAGACGGTTCATTGCTGCATTTAAGTCCCGATCGGCCGATATGAGACATGTGTCATCCGCATACTGGTAAACGACACAGTTTTTTATAACGTTGTTCATGTCATTCACGTAAGCTAGGTAGTGCAAAGGGCCTAGGACGGATCCCTGTGCTGTTCCCCACGCCACCTTGACTTGGTCGCTTAATTGCTGATCTACGTTAACATGGTATGAACGGTTCTTTAAATAATCTTCACACCAAGCCAGAAGGGGGCCACGTATGCCACTGCATTCCAGTTTTTGTAATAGCGTATCGTGCCTCAACGTGTCAAATGCTTTGCTATTATCTATGAAAACCATGAGTACATGTTTTTTTTCATCAAGTCTGTTGTTTACATAGTCTGTGAAATTGGAAAGCAGCTGTGTTGTGCTTTTTTTTGGCTGGAATCCATACTGGTTCGGTGAGAGAATTTGGTGATGCCTATAAAAGTCATGAATTTCATTACAAATAAATTTTTCAACTATTTTGTCAATTATAGGCAGGATAGTAATAGGCCGATAATTACCAAATTCATTGATAGGTCCTTTTTTATGAATAGGTCTAACAATACCGGTTTTTAATTCATTTGGATAGGTGCTTTGTTTTAGACTTTCTTTTATAAATTTTGCAATTGCGTAGGCTATATTTTCTGAGATTGCTTTAATATCGATCGGTCTTATTTTATCTATTCCAGGCGATTTATTGGTTTTGAGATTTTTAATAATTTTACGTATATCGTTTTGTGTAGGATTTTTTATTCTCATCGTGACGTTTGAGTCGTTAGCATAGCTATTAGGATCAAGTAGGGGGATTTGACATTTAGGTACTATACTAATAACAGAATTTTTAAATTCGTGTGTGTGACCCGCCATTTGATAAGGGTGTGTCTCCCCTTGCATATGCTGTTAGCAAAGGTCTAATTTTTAACATTCACCGTACCCACCGCCTAATGTACTGAAGGTGAGTGTACAATGCAGAGTCGTTTCTAGGGTTCCGTACCTCAAAAGGTTAAAAAAAATCAAGTTTGTTGGCTGGGAGCCCCATTTAAATGTTTATTTTATTCTGCTTTATGCTTGCTGTTGACAGACAGACAGATGGACAGTGCAGGATAACGGCTAGTGTACAACAAAATCGATTATGTCGGCCGATGGCGGACACTTGTGCCAACATTGTATGTAGACGCCGCCGGTAGACTAACGAGAAATCCCAACAAATTCGGACTCGACGGCTGATCGGCCGTTTTCGGGCGTCATCGTCCGACGACATTCGTGTTAATGTACGTGCTCTCTTTCTCATACAAGTGATTGATTAAATCGTCCGAGTTCGACTGTAGTCGCCCTAGCAAACTTCGACCTACAACGGATTAGGTGTAGGGGTCCCGTTTTTACCCTTTGGGTACGAAACCCTAAAAAGGATTCCTTATTTTTCTTTGTGCCTATTGTACTCATTTTGCTCTCCTGTAGAGAACCGAATCTAGCATTTGGGGACACGATCGGTCTATAACTGATCCCGAACAGTGCAGTGGACCCCTCTCTTTATACCCTTGCTGGTCATAGCTGGGGGGGGACGCTATAACATATCTATATGCGCAGGTATTAGAGAACTGGGTTTTTGTTGTACTCATTTTCCGTATCGTACGAAACGTTTAAGCGATTTGATAACTCATACCTCCTTGTAAAATGTTTCTAATTTGAACGTGGTCGTCGAGTTTCGATGCTGACTGTACTTACGCTAGTAGGGTAGACTGGGTACGATTGTGCCTTAGGACGAAAGTGACAGTCGCTATATTATCGAAACTACAAGAGATAGCGTGGGGGGTGCAAGGGAATAGAGGAGCGGTAAGAGCGTTTGAGTACGTGTCACAGTATTGCGTCAGCCATCGTGCGACTTTGACGAGTGTAGGAGACAATATAGTTTTTGGTAGTCAAAACTAAGTTTTTTTGTTCGATTTATTTTTGTGATTGTGTCTTTATGAAAACAGGTACACGTATGAGTGTTTTACCTAATTATGAGTTAAAAATTAGCCACTAAATATCAGTCTATGCTATCTACGTAAATAGTTTTGTATTTTCTTGACGCTTACTTTTTTACGAAAGAGCATTTTGGGGATAGTTGTGCCATTGTTGTTGGGTGCGGTTGTGACGAAGCCAAGCGTATTATTTTTGCTTTTTGGTGCCCAGAAAACGCACGAACAAAACCGATTGAGTTAAGGCTAAGGCTATATATGCACTTATCAGTCGTGGCGAAGGCGTGTTGTCATCTCATTCCAAATTTCGTCAGCAAAATCATACAAAATGTGACAGTCACAATGAAATTCGCGGCGTTACGATGACGTGCTTCCACCACAACTTTTCAGTGCTCGAATAGCTTAATATAAGCCAGCATCAGGACGCATACATACATGTAAAAAGAAGCACTTCACTGGGCAGTGCTGCAACCAAGATAATCGAATGTCCTTATCAAGGTACATGCGAAAATGCAATGAAACTGGTGCGAACTTTAGAGAATTTAGATTAAAGGCAGATTATCTCCTATTAAAACCAATTTGAAGTCATTTTGGTGTATTTTTGTACCTGTCACAATCAACCCCAGGCACTGTCACAACTGTCCTTGGGGTCAGGTCGGTTGTGACATTTTTCTTTTTTTTTTCAACTTGCTCCTGTGAGCTAACCGTTGGACTTAGGAACACAATCTTAGTATTCAGATGCAGGCAAATGTTTATATTTTTATATAAATGTTACTTCTTTTAGCTAAGTATCATATTTTCAGAATTATGGTCGGTCAAATGAAAATTGGCCCAACCGTACCCAGTCTACCCTATACCCTCACCTTAAGCTAGGTAAGGGCCGACAGAGTTCGCCCTTGACAGGCCGTTACCTCCGCGAAGGTTATATTGTTAGAGAAACTATACAGATATTCATTGAAACAGTACCTATTCGTTCGTTATAATAACTAACTGGATTGGAGGATGCGTACTTTCATTAGTGTTTTTCGGATCTTTCTTTTAAGGACATGGTGACGTACTATCTACCAATAGACCAATACTAGACTCAACCGACACCGATAAGTTAGCGTTCTGAATAAGCGATAGTCATAGGATAGGATTATCCTGCCCCCTACTGCATATGCTATCCTTAAGAGGACAGTCTACCTACTCTTTTTCCATACAAACGTAGTCGACTGTTTCCTCCTCCCTCCTGTTGAAAAAAATATTAGAGCAAATATATTTATGCCATAAAACCTATATCTGCCATGACTATGCCTCTACGTTTTGTTTTTTTTTTTTTCATTTTCTAATTAGAATAGCAATAAAATTAAGAAAATGGAAAAAAATCAAAACGTAGGGGCATTGTCATGGCTGATATGGGACTAATTATGGTATTTTAATCATGTTTTTCTAATATCTTTATCCAGGGAGGAAACAGTCGACTACGTATGTTAAGTTTGTATGGAGAAAAGAGTAGGTAGACTGTCCTCTTCAACACCAGCGTTTGGGGACACGATCTGTCTATAACTGATCGATTGCTGACGATTGAAAATGATCTGTGAATATCTTATTGAATAAACAAATTTTGAGTTGAGTTGAGTAGATCCCGGACGGCGCCAAACGGTACAGCGGACCACGCCTGGAACCCCTTGAGGCTATCAAGTGGGGACGCTATAAAACGTAACGTATTCAGTTGTATCAGGCGGGTTTGTATGTATGTATGTGTACTAATTTTCATGTCTAACGATTAAGAGAATAATATATAATTGGATTTAGGGATGGAAATTCGAAAAAACCCTTTCTTAGTGGATATCTACACACTACAAAGAACACACTCTCCAAATTTCATCTTAGAACGCAGCGGGTTGAGCTCTGCGTTGATCTGTTATTCACTCAGGACAAAGCACAGATTGATTGCACCAAGTTGATCAAAATGTTTTGACCGAAATTTCAATCATATCTAGTTTTGACCAAACTACAAAACAGTAAACACCCCAGAGGGAGGTAAACACTATTTCAAATTAGTTTTGACCGCTATCGAGTTCTGACTGCAACATTTGAACGCCAATGAGTTTAAGTGCCTAGTTCGAAAATTCGTCAGTAGGTTTTATTACTGACAACAAAAACGCATTTACAAGGTGTTTAAAAACTCACCGTGTTCGTCTTTGTAACGTCTGCATAAAGAAAACATCCTGTATGCTGTATCGGGACCTGTGGACAAACATAAAAACAAACATTTGAATTTAAATTTTGATTTGATTTGACATTTGATTTTAAACTTACATGGTTGTTTACACTACAAAGTTATTAAACAACGAGGTTGGTCTAGTGAACAAGCTAATTAAAATTACTGGCGAAATATCGAACTCCGTTAAAAACAAATTTAATTATGGTAAATACGCCGTCATTTAATTATATTTGAACTGAGTTTGTTGATTTTTGGTGGGAAAAAATACTAACTTGACACTAAAGTAACTATCGGTGGGATAGTTAAAACCTCGCCCTATCTGCGAATAAATGCCGCCGCTCTTCCAACTGAGCTACTGGGTTCAAGCAACTGGGTTCAACATCGAGTTATGAAAAAAGTATCTTAATTTCTAATTTGAAACTGAATACCATTTTGTTCCACGGGTATTATTTACTCCTTACTTTAAACTGGTCTTTAATTTTAATAAAAATCCTTAAAGTGATACAGTACCTGATTCGCAAGAAATTAATAAATGTTAATAAATGGTTACTGCCTCCCGCCGTGGTCAAACTGACAGACGGAAGGACTTACGCGAAAATGTGTTCGTTAAGAAGGTGGGTACTGTTACCATTTCCATACAAACATAATACCAAAAAAGAATTATGAAAAATTTAGTTTTCTACCCTAATATCGGTATTATTCGGATTAAGATTTTACTTTTTAAGTGCGAAGATATGGGACATTCGCCACATCGGAGTAGGCTCCCATGCATGGCGTGCTCGCCATGCATGAGTTACTGCCTAGCACTAAGAGAAGGCGCTTGCCCTACAGTGGGACAAATAAACGGGCTAACAAAAAAAAAATTGTAAGGGAGAAAATTTCCCGCGCATCCGGTGACAGTACCACCTTAATGAGTCCCTTTCTTAGCCTTTCTCGAGGATAATTCTTTTTAATTAAACTCCGCTATATTTCATTTCGGCCCATTTGGTTCTACGACGCCGGCTACGAGCGCTACGAGCGCTACGAATGTCTACGGCGCTACGATTGTGCTACGGATCATGGATTCCTGTCGTTAGGGGAATGTTACGAGTAAAGCCTTGGACTCACTAGGGGACAATTTTGACCTGCAACATGACGCGCTACATTCAATCTACGTTTAGTTGCAACGTTGCATAGTGTGTCACGACATTTTGAATAGAATCGAAGTTACACGTCCCGCTCCGAAAACGTTGAGCGACATGTTGCCCCGCATCATATCGTGCAACACTCAATCTATGTGCTGCAACGTTGCAAAGTGTCCCGCAATATTCTAATATTGAAATTACGTATAAAAATCCTAAAATGTCTTTGACAAGTTGCGAGTCGCAACGTGTCTGCTATTGCAGATTGTTGCGCGATATGTTCTGCAACATGATGCTGCAACTGTGCTGATGGATGCTGACACATCGTGCGAGAAAATATATTTTATTTTTTAAAATAATTATTATAATTATTATAAAATATATTATATTTTTTAAATTAATTATTATAATATTTATTACAAGCTGCACCCCGCAGTTTCACTCGCGTAAGTGCTGATCCCGCGGGAAGATCGGGATAACAAGTAGTCTTAATGTCCAGATATTCAGCTATCTGCACACCAAGTTAAATCGCAATCGATTTAGTAGTTTTTGGGTGAAGGAGTAACAAACATACTCGTTTTGTTACTTACTTGCACCCAAACTTTATGTTGTCTCCGGCGGGAATCGAACCCGCAACCTTCTGCGTTGTAGGCGGGGTCTATCCAACTCGCCACAGAGACCGTCCAACCAGATAAAAGCTATTCATTTATAATCAAATTATTTTCTAACAAAACACCTCTAAATACATTATTCTTCATTCAAGCTAAGCATTCTTAAGACGACAACTTGAAGAATTTGTAGAATGAATGTCTTTATATCTCAGTAATTACGAAACATATGGAAACTATATTTTGGTATTTCATTTATTTCGTTTGCCTTCATTTTGGTAGTTTAGTTTAATTTTAAGATTCAAGATTAATTAACTTTACCAACACTATAATAATAATTACAAACAACCCGTTAAAAACATAGTATTCCATTTTACACGGAACCGGAATGTTCAAAATATTGGTACTGCATTGATTAGTAGTAATCTGCACTTCATATTGCTACTACGAGGCGGCAATGACGTCGCAACTCGACCTAGCTACCGCGCAGTTATGAGTTTTTAGTTTATCAATGCTTCACCTTAATAAATTTCATCTACACAACAATAACTCCCCATGCTTGATAATACATACCTAGCTAAAAGCAGCAGAACCAAGTATCCATTTTTTACAACACTAATTCTTGAAAAATAAATGTTTTTTAGAACTAAAAATTTAGTTTTTGAATGCCACTGCACTATTTTTTTAATAAAAAGTTCATTACATATGCGAGAAGGAAAATAAAAAGCGTCCGATGTGTACGGCTGGTGAAAAGCGACTGGCTTCTGTGATACCAACGTGGCTTTGTTAAAAGGCGCTGTCGAGTAACAGAAAATTGCGCTAGAAAAAGCGCAATTTCAAAGGTGTAAAATGGTCGTTTTTCTAAGCAGACTCGTCAATATTTCGAAATGTAGGCCGGTGCAGCCACTAAGCAAGAGTGATCGAAATTAGTTCTATAGCCTGCTGTCTACCTTTTCTTCTAGTCTACTTACCATCTCGAGAATAGTATCTACCTAATCAAAAGCTCACAACTAGTAAAAAATACATGTTTGTATGAAACAGTCAACATGCTCCGGTGCATGGGTCAATTCATGTTACCGATTTGTGGAGCCGAGCGAGCCAGTAAAATAAATATAACATGGCTGAAAACCGCATAGGTCAGTAAGCTAGTAATAGCAAATTTTATTTCACACGATGCTTTTGTAATGATGAAAAATTTTCACATTCAAATAAAACGGAAAAACATTTTTCAATGAAAAAATGTTTCTCCGTTTTATTTCATTTCAAATGAATATTTAAGAAAACCTTGCTGTGGGGACCCTTTAAAAGTAAAATCAATCCGAATAATATCGATATTAAGGTAGAAAACTAAATTTTTCATAATTTATTTTGGTATTAAGTTTGTATGGAAATGGTGACAGTCGCCACGTTCTTAAGGCGACCTGAAAACTCTGACACTAGGTGAGCCATACCACTACCTGACCAGAAGAAGAATGACGTCAGTAATCCTGCAGATTATATGATTACACGACACGTGTAAATTAATATCGTAAGATTTGGCGCTAAATTCTGGAAACTGGCAACATTAAAACCGCTCGAGGCTTCGGAGTTCGTTCGGACAATCTCGTAAACGATCGAGACTTCATTTCGTGCTGAATTCTAATTTGAAAAGAACCTGATGAAAAATGCAGCGGAGATGTTAATGGTATATTGCATTTGGACTCGGAGTTCCTTTATGGGCCATCCAGACGGTTCTTATATCCAACCCAGTGCCAAATTGAAAGCCACAGTGGCGCATCGGGCGAAACGGCGACTGCAACGCAGAAGGCTGCGGATTCGATTCCCGTCGGGGACAAATATTTATGCTGACCTTAAATGTTTCTTTCTGGTTTGGGTGTTTTCTATGTATGCATTTACAAAAAAGTATAATATCTAGTAACCATAGTACAAGCCTAGTGCTTAAAATAGGCACCCATAAATATTAGATACTTACCCATAAATATTTTTTTCTGCAACTGCGTGTCCTTTACGTGTATCATATTATGTATGCATTTACAAAAAAGTATAATATGCAGTAACCATAGTACAAGCCTAGTGCTTAAAATAGGCACCCATAAATGTTTTTTTCTGGTTCTGCGTGTCCTTTACGTGTATCATATGTATGCATTTACAATAAAGTATAATATGTATGTAGTAACCATAGTACAAGTCTAAGCCTTAGTTTGGGGCTAGATTGCGCTGTGTGTAACGTCGGTCAAATCAAACAAGCCAGTAATATAATAAATTACTTTTTCATTATAGTATACTAGCTGCGTCCAGTAGTTTTTGAGTTTATTCATTACAAACATACAGACACACACACTCACACAAATACAAATCGTTCCTCTTTATAACTTTTGATCCCGATATTCCCACGGGATCGGGACTTACGTGGGTGAAATCGCGGGACGCAGCTAGTGATTAAATAAATTCATTTGATTATATCACACCTTAGTTTATGTAAGCATGTTTATGTGTTTATGTAGGCCTAAGGGGAAGCACGCTTACCTTGAACACACCAGGTTTATAAACTTTTGAAACTATGAACTCTTATACGATTTCAAACTTACATGGTTGTTTTCACTACAAATATTATTACATAACGTCAAAAAACAAGTTAAAACATGGTAAATACCCCGTTATGTAATAATATTTGTTATGAACTCATAATTTTATCTTTTCCCGGGTCTTAATCGCATGATTTTTACTTTTATTTTCTTACCTCGACGTTTCAACCATGTTACAATGGTCATGGTCGCGAGGAGACACCATGTTCATATTCGCGACTTGAAAATCGTAAAGGTTAGAAAATACAAACTCAGAGATCTGTTTCCATTGTCTCGCAGTATGAGAATAAATAATGATGAAGCGAAACCGTTATGCTGGGTTTCTGTGTTCTTCATTATCATTAAAAATACGATTCGTTTCATTTACGGATATTAGGTAGTGAATAGTATTTTATAGAAGACGAACCCCGAAACTATTCTTTTAAGTTTTGTAGATTACTGACGTATTTTCACAACGTTTAAGATATTTTTTGTACAAAATAGTGTGCCCTGGAGCCTTACTGTCAGCTCTTAATTTACTCGTGCAGTTCTTAAGCAGGACTAACTAACTCCTGCATTTGATTTGTTTGACGTGTTAAAATTGTTCAAGGTTTAAATAAAAATATTTGTAAACTCAAACAAATGTTGGTGAATTTTGTTGTTTCAAATTTTATTTATTTATTTTTAAACGAACAAAACAATAAAAGGTTAATGGAACTGCACGAGAGCTCCTGCAGTTAAGAACTAAAAGTAAGGCCCCTGCCACGGCTTACCTGCTCCTGCCTCTGCTCTACCTACTGTCCGTAAATATAACGAACCGGATTTTTAATATAGAAAATAGAAACCCAGCATATCTATTTACCTAACTGTGCATAACTGAAACAAATCCTATAATATTCTCAAAATAAAAAACTCCTCTAAGAAGAAAACGTAAGTTTTAAATAAATGCTTACATATATTATAAAGCGGAAGAGTTTGTTTGTTTTTTTGTTTGTTTGTTTGAACGCGGTAATCTCAGGAACCACTGGTACGATTTGAAAAATTCTTTCGGGGTTGGATAGTCCATTTATTGAGGAAGGCTATAGTGCTTACATAAATAATGCAGGACCTTGCACACAACGCTATCTATAAAGAGCCGCAAATTAAAGAACCTTGTATTATGGGTACTAGACAACAGATATACTACTAACAAAAAAGTTAGTTTGTGAGTAGGTATATACATTCTACAGTTTGTGAGTAGGTGTACAGAATACACCCAGAATCAGAAACAAGGTTTTATTGTCACCATAAATACTTGTCCCCGGCGTGAACCGAACCCGTAACCTTCTGTGTTGTAAGTATTCGCCCGACGCGCCACAGAGGCCATCAAAGTCGTCATCATTTGTAATCCTATTTATGAAATGTAGGTACATATCATATTTATGAAACACGTTCCTTATGTGTAGATTACTAGCAGTGACCGCGACTTCGTCCGCTTAATTTTTAATAATATAATATAGTCTATAAGCCTTCCTCAATAAATAGACTATCCAATACTGAAAGAATTTTTCAAATCGGACCAGCGGTTCCTGAGATTACCGCGTTCAAACAAACAAACAAACTCTTCAGCTTTATAATATTAGAACCTACAGATAATACGTTAATTAAAATTAATAATACGTTTATTTACCAAAAATAAGTTTAGGTATCATGCATAAATGAACATCTAGGTAAAATTAGGACAATAATTTTGTCCTAATTTTACCTAGATGATGATACATGAGAATACTTTGAAACCTAATTAGTTTCTTAGTATTTCTCATGTAAGCGAATTGAAAATTCTTATGATAATGAAGTTTCTTAGTACGATTTAAAAGAGGCGTATTATTGAATACAAACACAAGTTACCTACTCAATAGGAAACATAACCAGATCGAAATCGCTTCACTCATTTAGAAGCTACGATATACACAGACAACTTAAACTTATACCAGCCCTATTTCCCCGTCGACAGTTAATGAAGTATCACTTCCTCTTAAAGTAGGTACTAGAAGCTGTTAAACCCGTCAAATAGGATAAGAAGACGGGGCGGAGAGCCGGTTGAGCCGGCGGGGTGCGACCGGGCCGGTGACCGCGTGACCCGGTCGCAGCCTGACCCGGTTGCACCCTCGCTCCGCGCAGACCTGCACCGATTGATTCCTTGCAATCAGACGACCCGGCCTGTCTGACACAGTCTGGACCACTCCACTATGTATATAGAACACTCCAATGTTTATTTAGTACCACAGTTTACTTAATAGTCGCTTGCGCGCTCCTTAGGTAGGGTAGACTGGGTACGATTGTGCCTCAGGACGAAAGTGACAGTCGCTATATTATCGAAACTATAAGAGATAGCGTGGGGGGTGCAAAGGAATAAAGGAGCGGCAAGAGCATTAGATTACGTGTCACAGTATTGCGTCAGCCACCATGCGACTTTGACGAGTGTAGGAGACAATATTATTTTTGGTAGTCAAAACTAAGTTTTTTTGTTCGACTTATTTTTGTGATTGTGTCTTTATAAAAATAGGTACAAGTACGAGTGTTTTACCTAATTATGAGTTAAAAATTAGCAACTAAATATCAGTATATGCTATCTACGTAAATAGTTTTGTATTTTTTTGACGCTTGCTTTTTTACGAGAGAGCATTTTGGGGATAGTTGTGCCATTGTTGCTGGGTGCGGTTGTGACTAAGCCAAGCGTATTATTTTTGCTTTTTGGTGTCCAGAAAGCGCACGACCAAAACCGATTAAGGCAAGGCTAAGGCTATATACGCACTTATTAGTCGTGGCAAAGGCGTGTTGCCGTCTCATCCCGAATTCCGTCGACATAACCATACAATATGTGACAGTCACAAATAAATTCGCGACGTTACGACGACCTGCTTCCGCCACAACTTATCAGCACCCGAATAGCTTAATATAAGCCAGCATTATGACTCATACATACATGTAAAAAGCAGCACTTCATTGCGCAGTGCTGCAACCAAGATAATCGAATGTCTTTATCAAGGTACATCCGAAAATGCAATGAAACTGGCGCGAACATTAGAGAATTTAGATTAAAGGCAGATTATCTTACATTAAAACCATTTCGAAGTTATTTTAGTGTATTTTTGTATCTGTCACAATCAACCCCAGGCACTGTCACAACTGTCCTTGGGGTCAGGTCGGTTGTGACATTTTTCTTTTTTTTTTCAACTTGCTCCTTTGAGCTAACCGTTGGACTTAGGAACATAATCTTAGTATCCAGATGTAGCCAAATGTTTATATTTTTATATAAACGTTACTTCTTTTATGTAAGTATCATATTTTCAGAATTATGGTCGGTCAAATGAAAATTGGCCCAACCGTACCCAGTCTACCCTACCTATTAAACCATGGAAGCCAGCAGTCTATGTTTGTATGTATTTACGCAAACTGTGTCCCCAAAGCCAATTGAGATTTTATTTTAAAGTCTTGGTTATTAAAATAGTATTTATTAAAGTTAAAAATAAAAAGATGTAATAAATGTTGATCGGAAATATCGAATCGTTACTCCGTCGGTCGGGGGTAAGGAATAATATTCCATAATCTCGACCAATAAGGTTTAGGGTTGATTTGTACACAATAAATCATAATTGACCGTATTACGTCGTTTGGATAAATAGATTCTTTGACTTCATTGATAAACGCAAATGTTTGTGACGATGGATGTACGGATGATTGCAACTACATCACGCAATAACTAATGAACTAATTAATTCGGTATGTAGATAGCAGAAATCTGGAATAGCATATATATTACTTTTTATATCGCGGGACTAACGCGGTAAAACTACGGAGCGGAATATAAATGTAAAAATTTGTTTGTTTGCTTGTCTCGCTTTCAACGGCTCAACCGATTTGGACAACATTATGCATAGCGGTAGTTTAGGATTGGGAATAGGGTAAGTACTTTAAATGATAGTATGAGTTGAGCAACGCCTGTGTTCATTTATCGATGGGTACTTTCTTTAATTTCTACGCGGCCAACGTCGCTAGTAAAAGCTAGTTAGAAATAAGTCCCCTTACCTCTGATATTGGAACTTTTTAAAGTATATTTAGAGTGGGTAAACAAAATTATTTCATCAACAGAATGCTTTTAACCAATCAAGACCAATTTGCTCGTGTGTGTACTCTCAACTTAAAGTCAACTAAAAGCGTTGCTACAAGCAATTTCAATCCCTTGAAATGTACACAATTTATTGTGCATTATATTCTCAGAACTTTGAACCTGTACGTAACCGATGAAAATTACTGCTTCTTGACGTATTATGCACATAATAATGTAGGACGACCTCTGTGGTGCGGTTGGTTAACACTCAGCTGTGACACAAAAGGTTGCATGTTTGATGGCCGCCGTAAATGGTTTTTGGATTAAGTCATTCATAGGTTATCAAAATTGCATTACCTACCACACCGGCCGTCACGCAAGTTGTTTTGGAACCTTAAAGTTTATCGTATTTTTACCCACGCCGGAACGGCAAGGTATATGCATTTAGGGTTAAAGGTTGTTTGTTTGTCTATGCGCAATTAAATGTTCCCATTTTTTTGTTAGATTAGAGTTTGAAATTGAAAAATAGAAATAATATTTAAATTATTGACGTTCCGTGGTTACATGGGTTACACCCGCGTAATTCCCGATTTTTTGGGCATTTCGAGACACCCTTTCTTAGTGCATACCACTAAGAAAGGGTGTCTCGAAAGCACAGCACAGCACAAAGAATAAAGTCTCAAAATTTCATGTTTTTTAGACCAATCGAGTCAGGACAGACCGGAAAAACGTAAGTTGATGATAGTCGAGAGTAACGCATAAGACAATCAATTTTTAATTTTCTAAAATAGGTATAATCAACTTTAAACAAATAGACTTTTATTGCTTACCAACCTTTACAACATTCCACAATAAACTATAAACTAAATTATTCTAAATTCTTACCATTAAAGTTTCTTATCAAATTCCTTCGACAACGTTGAGTCTAATGTGTCGGTACCGTTCACATTTCTATCTAAAAATCTTACGCGAATATTTTTCTTTAAATCCATTTCGAAATCCTCATAATCAGGGTCTGAGGCAATAGACACGTTTTCAGGTATTTCAGGGGCATTACCAATACTCTTCATCACGAATTTCAGAACGCGTTTCAGAGATAATAACTCCTTCTTTAGCTTCGTAGTTAATTTCGTCTTCGAATCGAGGAGAATCTTGAGTTTTTCATTTTCCAATTTCAAAGTTAAGTTTTTGGAGAGAGTGTCTGATTCGCGCAAATTGGCGGTATCAATTTGTGTTCTCATTTCGCGAACGATTGTTTGGAAGCCCCGTCGAGTTTTTGCTAGTAATTTATTTGCGTTGTCGAGTTCATTTTTTAAAGCTTCCCCTTCGTTCTGTAGCCTGTTTAATTTTGCATCATTAAGTTCTGCTTGTACTCTTTTCTTGTTTTTATTGAAAACGTCTTTGACTATGACCTCTACTGCTGTTGTGTTGTTTCTGAACACTTCATAAGAGGTTCCTTGATCCATTTCGGTTTGAGATTGTTCGGGTTTTTTATTGTCCTTGTTGTTGAAGGCGCAACTCGCCATGTTCTGTAAGGATTGTGCTAATAACTCTTGGAGAAGATCAATTTTGAATGAGTTATAGATCACAACGACTTCAAAGACCAACAGAGCAAGTTACGCTTGGTATTGTATATAATAAAGACTTGTATTTTAATTTTCTATAATGTTCAAAAAATATCAAGGCAAGTTTTTTATTTTTATTTTGTCATCATAGCATAAGTCATGATGACTTCTGTAAGCTCGTTTGTCACCATAATAATTTGTGATAGAGAATAGAGAAGACAAAGGTCAAAAGCTCTATGGTAGACTATGCTAAGCTTCACATCTCGATTTAAATCGACTTTTTATCCGAAATCGATTTAATACATAAATAAAATCGAATACAATAAACGCCTTTAAAATAAAATAACCAAAACAATAATAAATTAAGTAATCTTACGTATAATTCGTTCGATATTTCCCTCACAAAGTCCTTATGTCCTTAGTTAAGTTATATTATTGTATTGTAGCCCGTTTGTTGTAGTAGGTATATAGGTAGCTAAGTGAACTGGATACGTATTACGTACATGTGATACACATATGCCCTCCGTTGGTAACAAATTGACATCAAAGCCAAGGCCCTTGCTCGGTCAATTGATTCAGGAACCTAAGGACTTTGTAGTACCAACTCTAGATCGAGATGAAACGGATTCGAATCTAACTCACATAACGGTTTCGTTTTATATACAGACTGTATAAGTACACATAAGTATGTATGTACATAGGTACCTACCTATGTACTAGCAACAACAAAAGTGGGTATCCAGTTAGCAGAAAGATTCGTTTGAACCGAGTGCCAAGCGTGGAATAAGCATATGATACACACATTAATCTATAAATATCAAATGTGTGACAATTATTGTGTATCTAAATTTCAACTCCATGCGTAAGTGTCTGGTTAGTACAGCGGTCTTATTGCATTCATTTTAACATAAAAAGCAATACGTACCGAGGTTCGATCCTTGCAAGCGAAATTAGACCTTAGAAATTAGAAATTAGAAATCATTTATTGGATAACTGTGTACATGAGCCGATGTTAATGCTATAACTAGTCACAACAGTTCATCACACTGGGCGTACAATATGTCGAGCAGGTAAACATTTATTTTATTTACATTAAAGAATTGATCCAGTTAATTAAATACCCATCACGGTGTATACCCATTTTTGTTGTTGATAGTAGGTACCTCCGATTTCAGTTATGCTTGGAAACATCCACGCACGGTGTGTCGCAAGTCATCCACTAAACGTGCCACTAATGAACATTGCACATATTATGATATCCACTATAATAGTACATTCTTTCAAACTTTACCTAATAATGAATACGTACGGCGGCGGCGGCGGCACTTTCTACCGTGCCCCCAAATTATGTTTGATGTATCGGAGACCCAATTAAATATTTATTTTATTATGTTTTTAGTATTTGTTGTTATAGCCGCAATAAAAATGCATCATCTGTGAAAATTTCAACTCTCGAGCTATGACGGTTCAGAAGATACAGTGGCAGACCGACAGACGGCCAGTGGAGTCTTAGTAAAGAATCCCGGTTTACCCTTTCGGTAAACAGAAGCCTAAAATGATCAATTCTACTGGCTTGTATAAAAGGTAGTAGAAAGGACGGAAATCGGCACTGTGTAAGTGACATAATGAAATCTATTGAAGTCAATATAGCTACAGTGCTATAGGCTTTTGATGAAAGCGGTCGATACGGTCGGAAAGCAAACAAAGCGAGTGATTGCTGCAGGTCCATGATGGAGATAGGTTTAACGTGTAGGTACGTAGGTAGGTACCTCAGCTCGGTCAGTGTTTGGGAGTGTTATCGACATATTTGACCTAGTTTCAGGATTGCAAGAGATACATTTTGTGCAATACTGTTTTCAGTAGCCTTTACAACTTTATGACGTTCCCTGTAGCGCGTCTGGCGAATTCCTTGCTGCAATGCAGAAGGTTGCGGGTTTGATTCCCGAAACAAATATTTATGCTTCATCATCACCACGGCCACCCCCATCAGTACCGTTAAGTTTATTTGTTGAACTATGTAGGTACATATTTACTGTTGTTTATAAATATCATCTCATGAACAAACACCTAAATGTACTTGGTTTTTTAATTGTAGACTATAATTTGACACATCTTAATGAATATCGGGATAAAAAGTAGCATATTATGTGTAATTCTAGGTCTTGAGCCATACATCTATATTCCAATTTTTATCGCATTCGATTCATATAGTTTACGTGAAGGAGTAACAAGATTACATACATACCTCCATAATTGCAACCATTCTTGTTTAAAATATTAAATAGGATTGAGCTTTTCACAGAAAGCTCAAAACTCTCGATACCTAACAAAACAAGCCACAGAGTCAATACAGGTCTCAAACTATAGGCAACCTACAGGAGAACTAGACGGCTAGGTACGTGAAGGTATTGTAGCACGAGGCCACGGAACTAGGACACCGACTGCTCCCGACCTCGTTACATCAGCTGACTGAATCTAGATAGGTCGGCACGTTTATTTACTCGACTAGTTTAAGTACAGTTAAGAGGATAGTCTCCATTCTCTTTCTCCATACAAACGTAGTTTAAATTTTCCTCCCTGGATAAAGACATTAGAGCAAATATGTTTATGCCATAAAACCTATATCTGTCATGAGTCATGACAATGCATCTACCTTTTTATTTTTTTCATTTTGTTATTTTTATATTTTTTTATTATTATTTTAATTAGAATAAAATTGTCATGACAGATATAGGTTTTATGGCATAAACATATTTGCTCTAATGTCTTTATCCAGGGAGAAAAATTTAAACTACGTTTGTATGGAGAAAGAGAATGGAGACTATCCTCTTAAATACAGTAGAAGGTAGTTCTGCCCTACAATGTTTTGATCGATATTTCACTAGCTGCATACTTTACAATTTGCTAACCTTGTAATTTTTTATAGTGGTTGTGGTTGCGGAAAAATACCACCGGGGCAGCTGACGCAGATTTGCGGGTTAGCAGCCCGGCTTCCGAACTCGTGCGCCTCTTGGCTTCACTGCCCGCCTTGCACCTACTGAGCCCCCCACCAGGGCATAGTGAATGCACATCGGGAGGTAACATAGTACTATCTGGATCTACCCAGTAAAACTGCCCGACTTCATCTTACATAACACAGTCGGTTGCACTGTATGTAGGAGAGATTATTTTGACCTTTCTTTTGAAGTCGGGTTTTAAGATACATACTGGTGAATGATAAACAGACAGGCGGACAGTAGGTCCCGTTTTTACCCCTTGTGTGTACGGAGTCCTAAAACGCAAAGTAAAATAGAGAAGTTCCTCAGTCTTTTGAAGTCGCTCTAAAAGTAACCGTATTCACCTGTCTGTGCCTATTCTTAGAGTTCCGTAGCCAAATGGTATTTTTTTTTACGTCATATATCGTAAACATCGATCAAAGTTACAACGAACTACAAAAACTTAAGGGGGGGCTCCTATACAACAAACGTGATAGCGAAATATTGTGAAAAATACAAAACCTGTTATATGTACCTGTACAGATAATGGCAAGAAACCCTTTGTACGCGAGTCCGACTCGTACTTGGCCGGTTTTTGAACCTTTTAAATCAATGTACCTACTACTTTGTGTTTCACACTGAGAGTACCTACCTACCTTAGTGCGTGTGTAGGTGTATAGGTACCTACATTCTTTATTCTCGTTTCCCAAAGGAGAGCCCTGTATTTCATTCTTTCTTATTGCGCCGTTGGGATCCTAAACAAACTGAGAGGATTTTTTTGATTTAGTCTATAAGGTAGATGTTTTTAACTTTTAAGGAGAATTGTTGGCGAGAGATAATAGCAGCAGCAGTTCAAGCGCGTGTTTGGTAATCACTAACAGTCGTGACATTCAACTACACTGTCCACGGATCCACAAAATAAACGCCATGTGTATTAGTTAATGTCTTTAATAAGTTACATCAATAACTTCTAAACACATCAAACGACTCGAATCAAAGATTGAAATAAATATAACAACGAGCAAGAATCCTGCCATTGTAGCACAGAGAAAATGTAAAGACAAGAATGGCGGCATAGCCAATTGTCACAGATTATAAAAACAGATAAAACGTCAAAAACATTAATGGTCCAGGAAACACGGTCATACTGCCTATGTGAAGTTTAGCATACAATATTTCCAACACTCCTTCTTAAAGTTCACATAGGTGAAGCTAACTACATTATTACATAGGTAGGAGTAACAAAGTTTAATACATATCCAAGAGCTCTATCACAATTGCATTTACAAATAACATTTTGCTCTTACTATATTAAACATCTCAACATTAAAAATTGACTTTATCGTTTATCAATACAAATTCAAGGCAGTAGAGTCACAATATAATATTCCTAAGCTAAGCTCTACTGCACCTTAACACTGTGTGCATATTGAAATTAATGACAATACATTTATCATTAACAAAGATAAAAAGTCATATTATATAAGTAAGTATAGTATGTCTACAAAGATTTAACATTCATACTCTTTATAAAGCTACAATGCTTTTGAGTACATAATGGCTTAGTCAGTACATCTGCTATCATTCTATCAGTTGGTAAGTATTTAACAGAAATATATTCACTCTGAACTAAATCCTTTATAAAATGATAACGTAAGTCTATGTGCTTTGTGCGTTTATGGGAATGTTCCCTTACATGCAATATCTTCTGTGCACTCTGGTTGTCATTGTATAAAGTGATACATAATGTTTCGCTACGAATTTCAGACAAGAAATTTTTCACGAAACAGATATCCTTACATACATCTGCCATAGCTAGAAATTCCGCTTCGGTACTAGACAATGCAGTACTACGCTGTTTTCTAGCCTCCCAGTTTATAACATTATTGCCTAACTTGACAACATATCCCGTATAAGACTTACGGTCCGACACGTCATTTGCCCAGTCTGCATCTGCATACGCAGTAACATTACATAGGTCATTACAACTCACAAAATGCAAACCATACTCTATAGTCCCTGACAAATACCGAAGAACGCGTTTCGCAGCGCGCCAATGATTCTCATCAAAACAGGTATTGAACTGACTGAGCTGACTGCAGGCGAATGAGATGTCAGGTCGTGTACAAACTGACAAATACATCAAAGAGCCTAATAGTTCTCTATATTTATACTGTTCATCGTTAAGCAAGTTTTTGTCAGGTTTACCAAGTTTAAAATTAACAGGCATGGGTGTTGTCACTGGTTTACAATTTGTCATATTAAACTTAACTAACAAACGTCTTATATATTCTGACTGGTCAAGAATAATACAATTGTCTTTCCTAGTTACACGCATGCCTAGACAGCTTTTTAACTCTCCTAAATGACGTATTTCAAAAGAATTATGTAACATACTTATTATATCATTAATACATCCATTATGAAATACATAAAAGTCATCCACATAAAGAGCTATAATAGCATAGGTCTTAACAGTTCTTTTTACATAAATACATGGTTCCAATTTAGACTGTATAAAGCCATTATCTGACAAAACTTTATGAACTTTAATATTCCACATACGACTTGCTTGTTTCAAGCCATACAAGCTCTTTTTAAGTAAACATACTAAGTTCTTATCCTCAGAGAAACCAATGGGTTGTTCCATATAAATGGTTTCTTCTAACTCACCATTTAAAAAGGCGGTTGTAACATCTACATGATCTATATTTAATTTTAAGCTATTAGCAAGGGAAAAAAGTATTCTCAAGGTAGAATGCCTGACAACAGGAGAAAAAGTTAAGTTATAATCAATGCCTTCAATCTGAGAAAAACCACGGGCAACTAGTCTAGCCTTGAATCTATCAAACTTACCTGCCGCATCATGTTTTCTCTTGAAAACCCACTTACACTTTATGATGTTTTCTCCCTTGGGCCTTTGCACTAACTCCCAGACCTTATTACGTACTAAAGAGACATACTCACTCTTCATGGCCTTATACCATTCATCAGAATCTGGTGAGTTCATAGCCTCAGCATAAGTTGTAGGGTCCTCCGGAGTACATCCCTCAGCTAACATAGCATCAAAATCATAGTCTTTATAGCGTACCGGAATAACACCACGTGTGCTACGCACTGGACGTGAAACAGAAGGAGAGGGACCTGGATACACGCCTAGATCAACATCACCTCCTTCTCGACCAGAAGCCTGCGGCAGCGGATTGCAAACACCATCGAGGGAACAATCTTCATCACCGTCATCGGCAGCGTAATAATCATCAGAGAGCGGAGAGCACGCTGGGGGCGTAGTCGTCGTCGCCTCATCTAAAAACACAGGGGATTCCGTATTAGAAACACTATTATTGACATTATTCTCATTATTTTCATTGACATTAATATCACATAAAGTTCCATTATTAAAATCATGATTATCAATTAATTTATTATCACAATTGATTTTATTATTATTATTTAAATTAATGTCATGAAAAATTAAATTCTGCTCAAAGTTGTTAAAATCTCCAGTAAATTCATCTTCAAGAAAAACAACTGACCTTGAATAGATGATTACCTTAGGATTGGAAGGGTCACTAAGCCTATAACCTTTACATGTTGCACCATAACCAACAAAAATATATTTCTTAGCTTTATCGTCTAACTTACGCCGCTTTTGGTCAGGTACATGAGAATAGGCAATGCAGCCAAAGACCCTCAAGTGAGACAGATCGATAGAAGACCCAGTCCACTCACATTCAGGTATTCTGTTCGATAAGGACCTGGTAGGAGACCTATTTTTCAAATAAATAGCTGTCATAACAGCTTCTCCCCAGTATCTATTCGACAGACCTGATTGTCTCAGCATGCACCTTGCCTTCTCAAAAATAGTTCTGCCAGCACGTTCGGCTACGCCATTTTGTTGAGGCTTGTAGGCGACAGTGGTTTGGTGTATAATACCAGCTCTCATAAGAATATCTGACATCTTTTGATTGCAATACTCTGTGCCATTGTCAGTTCTTAAAACTTTAATTTTCAAACCAGTTTGGTTTTCAACCATTTGTTTAAAATTATTAAAATGAAAACTCACCTCAGTCTTATTTTTCATTAGATAGCCAAAAGATTTTCTTGTATGATCATCAGTGAATGTCAGCAAATAACGAGCTCCGCCCCAGCTGCACACATGCACCGGCCCAATAACATCAGAATGGATCAGCTGCAAGCGTTCCGTAGCACGCACCACACTAGCTTGCTGAGGAAACGATGCTTCATGCATCTTCCCCGCAAGGCATGGAATACAACCACGAACCACGCAGTCTTGATGCTGAAAAACAACACCAGAACACTGACCACCACCACATAGTGTTTTCATACCTGATTCACTAAGGTGTCCAAGACGTTTGTGCCATAAACTCGCAGGTGTATCAAAAGCAGCATTGGCCCTCACTGTCTTTTGCCTTGATTGCAAAAGCTTGGAAAGCTCCAATTCGGGGACAGGTTGATTTTGCTGTATTTTAACTTTATAAAGACCATTATTTTTAAAACAAGAAAAAACTAAATTGCCCATGGCTTGAAATTGGTTTTGTTCATAAATATGACAGACATCATTTTGAAAAAGAACAATATAACCATCTTTTACTAAGCTACCAACTGAAATTAAATTACAAGACAGGTTTGGCACAAGAATTACATTATTTAAAATCAATTTGTCAGATAAAGGTAGTTTACCTACATGAGAACTATGAAGCTTCTGCCCATTGGCAACAAGAACTGTAGAAGTTCGAACTTGCAGATCCCGCATCAAGTTTTCGTTTCGAGACATGTGTGTGGTCGCTCCAGAATCAACGATTAGCTCCTCCGTGCAGGTAACAGTAAAAGCTGAGGCATGATGTGTCTGATTATTATCATTGAAGTTTGTTTCTCTCGGCTTCACCTTTCGATCCCGCTTGAGTTTGAAGCATCGCTTACGGATGTGACCGATTCTGTGACAGTAATCACATCTCATGTCGGAAGACGAAACAGAATTCTTTTTGAAATTCCTATTGGTAACAAGCGCAGAATTTGTATCTTGATGATTGTTTCTACGGTGATCTTCTTGTAGCAACCGTGTACGAACAAGCTCTGTGCACAATGTATTAGTTAAAGAAGCAGTTTCCAGGCTAGAAACTAATGTGTCATACTGCTCAGGTAAGCCGCTCAGTAGAATTTCCGCTATCTCAGCATCATCAATGATCCTACCAATATCCGAAAGTTGTTGGACAATTTTCAAAACTCCATCAATGTATTCAGTCATATTAGTAAATTGACCATACTCAATTCTATGAAGTTGTCTCAACAGTGTAACCTTTCTGTAAAGACCCTTATCTTCGAATGTATCGAGCAGTTTGTTCCATGCATCTTTAGGCGTCTTTACATCACGTAAATATTGATAAAGATGTGGCTGAAGCGAGAGGCATATGCGCGCGAGCGCCTTTTCACCTCTATCTTTATCCGCATCAGCACCCTCCACGCAGCTCCACAGACCCTCGAGCTTTAACAACATTTGACATGCGAATTTCCAAGTCGTAAAATTTCCGAGACCCTCCAATCTTTCAAAAGGAATGTTAGACGAGTGCGCCATGATGTTTCAATGGGAATTTTGTTTCTTCGTGTAGAACAGAAATGAGTGAATATCAATCACTTGTAGTTTGTGACGTATTTTCCTTGGATTAAGAATCCGGGACCAGACACCTGCTGGGTACATAACCTGTTGGCGAGAGATAATAGCAGCAGCAGTTCAAGCGCGTGTTTGGTAATCACTAACAGTCGTGACATTCAACTACACTGTCCACGAATCCACAAAATAAACGCCATGTGTATTAGTTAATGTCTTTAATAAGTTACATCAATAACTTCTAAACACATCAAACGACTCGAATCAAAGATTGAAATAAATATAACAACGAGCAAGAATCCTGCCATTGTAGCACAGAGAAAATGTAAAGACAAGAATGGCGGCATAGCCAATTGTCACAGATTATAAAAACAGATAAAACGTCAAAAACATTAATGGTCCAGGAAACACGGTCATACTGCCTATGTGAAGTTTAGCATACAATATTTCCAACAAGAATGGATGCCGTTTAGGTATCCTACTCGCAAAATCCAATCTTTTTTGCTTTCTTCCTTTTGTTAAATGATTAAATATACTTAGGTAGGTAATTTGCTGCAAAATTAATTAGGTACCTACGAAAACATTCTAATTTTAAAATAATAAGTGCCTATGCCCGCCCAAGCCCATGCACGTGTGTGTATCTACCTACGTACGATGTATCACGCGGAGTTCAACTCATATCCACCGAACATGTGATGTACATGCTCGAGACATTTGAACATGTGAACTTGTCATAAAAATATATAAATTTATCTCATTTGTACCAAAATAATGCATATTTTTATGAATAAATCGCAGACATGTGACGTCCGGGTTCGGTTTCTATATATGCAGATGAAACAATAGTAGTTCCCCTTTGCCTTATTAATACGGAAATCCATTTGTTTATTACACTGGCCTCGACACTTGCGGAGTGAGGCCCGAGAGACACCGTGGGGGTTTAGTAGGCAAGTCAACGGCAGGGAGCCCAACACACCACACACGCATTTGCAAACACGGCATGAGTAACCGAGGTGGATCAAAGTTAAGTCACTTGACCGGGATAGTTGAGGGCGGGTTCGAGTCCCACTTTGGGTTGTATTTATATATGTATTTAAGTTCATCTATACTAAGTATACTAATCTATACTAATATTATAAAGAGGAAAAAATTGTATTTTTGTGTGTGTGGTGCGTCTGTATGTTTGTTATGAATAAACTCAAAAACTACTGGCCCGATTTCAAAAATTATTTCACCCTGAGTAACATAGGCTTCTTTTTGATCTCGATATTCCCACGGGATCGGGACTTACGCGGGTGAAACCGCGGGACTAGTTTCTAATATATTTGACAGATGGTTTCGATAGGGTAGGCGTTAGTATTATGTGATCTGTGGGGTAGGTAATAATAACTGCAATATTATAAATAATTATTTATTTATAAACCATATACCTACAACTTATATCAATAAAGATCTTTAGATACAATATTACTATAATATTTATGAAAACGGGTAAATTTTTATATTAAATCTGAGTATCGGGTAAGAATGTATAGTATAAGTACACTGAGTGAAAATAATTTCTCTACATAGTTTTGTCTTATTCTTCTTGGAAAAGATCACTTTTAGCAATAAAATTAAGGTCGCGAATTATACTTTTATGTTTAATTTTTATTTCTTTTGTATTTTTATTTTATTTTATTTGGTAAAAAAAGTTAAATAGTCCATGACCAGCTTAACTCTGTTAAGCTTTGTTAGAACTAAGGAGCTGTAACTTTGAATGAGTACCTATTGAATATACGAGTATTAGGTCACGCCGACTAATCGTATCTACACAGAAATAAAATAACTATACATAAATAAATAATTCTGTGAACAACACACAGCGCCATCTAGTCCCGTAGTAAGCTACTAAGCTCGTATTACGGTGCCTGGACAACGGATATAATACAAAAAAAAATGATGAGTTAAAAGATTTTTTCCTTATCGATTAAAACCAATCTCTTCAAGGTAACTCTAATTTATAAATAAAATTAATTTACGTGAATGACATCCGATAAGTCTTTAAAAAAAAATTAAACACACGACCCGTGTTCATAAATATTGCCTAGTTATATAATATTTATACAGGGTTATGGGTTTCCAATCTTTTAAAAAGGGAATTACGCTTATATTTATATGTAAAAATAATTATGTAAGTCGAATTATATAATAAAATACCTAAATATGAGAACACACTTTTTATAACATGATGAGAATATACAAAAAAAATACAAAATTTAAAATTAATCTCGAGAATTGAGCCCTCATTTACTTTAATATATTATTAATATTATTTAAAAATGAACAAATAATATTCAACATTACTTAATTAAAGGGATGTGGTGAAAAAAGAGTAATTAATTTGTAACTGTTATGTAAGTACAATAAATTCTTAAATTAATAACAAAAATAAAGAAAACACAATATAATTTAACACTGTATTCAGATCAAAGGCACGTCATGGAAAAATATAAATCACAAAAAATCCGCGAAGACTAGAAGCCGAGTCGGTCGGTGGAAGCACTATTTTTACAATAATCTCATAAGAATGAATAATCTCAGCGCCCATAAATTGCACGAAAACGTTGCGCAGCCGGCGGAAGATGTAAATTTTACAATAATCTCATAAGAATGAATAATCTCAGCGCCCATAAATTGCACGAAAACGTTGCGCAGCCGGCGGAAGATGTAAATTTTACAATAATCTCATAAGAATGAATAATCTCAGCGCCCATAAATTGCACGAAAACGTTGCGCAGCCGGCGGAAGATGTAAATTTTACAATAATCTCATAATAATGAATAATCTCAGCGCCCATAAATTGCACGAAAACGTTGCGCAGCCGGCGGAAGATGTAAATTTTACAATAATCTCATAAGAATGAATAATCTCAGCGCCCATAAATTGCACGAAAACGTTGCGCAGCCGGCGGAAGATGTAAATTTTACAATAATCTCATAATAATGAATAATCTCAGCGCCCATAAATTGCACGAAAACGTTGCGCAGCCGGCGGAAGATGTAAATTTTACAATAATCTCATAAGAATGAATAATCTCAGCGCCCATAAATTGCGCGAAAACGTTGCGCAGCCGGCGGAAGATGTAAATTTTACAATAATCTCATATAAATTGTCTAAAAAAAAGTGCGCCAATTCGTCGCGCCTTGATGGAGGAACACATGAAATAATAACCAATTTTATAACATAATATTCCTTCGATTCGATTCAGATCTTATTCGTTCTAACAAATCAATTGTATTGTTAATTAATTACATTTCTTATATTAGATTAGAGTAAGGGTTATTTTTTCCATCTACAGATAAAATATTTGTGTCGAATAAAATGAAACTATACCAAATTTAAAAAACTTTGAAAGTTTGATTTTTTTAAATAGCAACCTTCTGCATTGCAATCGGGCATTTGCTCTGAAGAAAAATCTATTTTTGATTTCTTTTTAAATATTGTAACGTTTTTATTCGATGGTGTTACATTTTATTGCACAATTATCTTTATCTAGAGATTGAAAAATTAGCCCTAAGCTTATTTTAGAAACATAATGTTATGTATACAAAAAAAACTGTTGCTTTTTACATATGAACGTGTTAGGTACGTGTAACTTATACGGGTTTTATTAACAAACGTTTATTAAACTCATTTTAGTTCAAATCTGGTTTGTGTCAGTCGGTTGCTGTCATTTACAAAAGTACGAAATAGGCATGACCAAAGTTCAACTAAAGTAGGTTTAAGAAATGTTTATGAATAATAGCGATAGGTATTATGTATTTTTTGAAAAATACAGGTCTATACTTCGTCCGTTAACTGTAGACTGCAATTTGACACACCGTCCTGAAGAGAAAATAAACAAAGACTTAAAAGGTTTCTTTTTGCCCATTTTACTTTGTCTACCTATTTTTTTTATTTTATTTTTCGTTATTGTTTTTTTTATGTTTTTTTTTTTTAGTTTTAAGCTTGTCTCTTTGTTTTATTGCTTATGTATGTTATTTATGCTTATTTTGATTATTCTGTGTATATTTCTTGTGGTTTAACTAAAAAAATACTTTAAGACCTCAAACGTCAAATCGTAGTGTACAATCAAAAGACGAAGTATAGCTGTTTCCTTTAGATGTACCTATACAGCTATTGGCCGGCCAATATTGTCCTACACGACAGCGCTACTGGCCATCATGTTGACCCCGCAGGTACCGTCCCCACGGAACACCCGGTAGTACCCCTGCTCACCCCAAGACTTGCCCCACGAGTTCTTTATTATCCAGTATGGAAGCTCTTTGTGGAATAGTGGGTACTCTGAAAATATAAAAAATACTTATTATGGGTGTCGGTAAAGGTGACTAAAGGATCGAGGGGAGAATAGGAAACTTGGAGTTCTCCCTAGTGCAGGGCGGGTAATCTGCTTGCTCTCAAGGCGGTTTGGTGTTAAGCAGGCGGCCAGCCGTAAAAACCTTGCCAAATCTATTTACAGTAGGTATAGTCAATGATGACCTACCTACTGTGCCGACCCCAAATAATTTTGAGTTTTAACGGACCCTGGGTTCCCGAGAGGGAATAATCCCAACCGGTGGGTATTATGCTCCCCCACAAGGATACAGGGACCCCGGACAACTTAACCTATTTATATATGTTATAACATCCCCCACTATGGCCACTTTGGGTATAAATGGAGGGGTCCGCTGTACCGTCAGGCCACTTCCAGGAGAAACCTTCAAGGATCTGTTTTAGACAGATCGCGTGTTACACGCGCGTGCGCGTGTTCTGATACTATAGTGGATAGTGGAGAAAATGACAATTTGTACTTCGATAATGGCATAATCCCCACTGGTGGGTACTTTTTTTTACGATGGGTCTATAACAGATCCCTGACGGTTGCCCTCCGGAGTGGCCTGACGGTACAGCGGACCCCTCTCTTTATACCCTTGCTGGTCATAGCTGGGAACGCTGTACTATATATGCGTAGATATTAGAGAACTAGGTTTGCGTTGGTGGGGACTTAATAGTGGGGATTATGCTGATAATTCCCGGGAAAATCGGTCAGATGAGAGAAAGAGTGTAAGAGACTCACGTTTGATCCCGTAACCGACGATGAGGACCCCGTGGTCCAAGTTGTTGGGGCTACAGAGCATCTTCCACGGGTGGGACACGCCGCCCATGTAGAACTGCATGGCGTTCGCATTTATACCTGTCGAAATCATAAATAAATATATAATTAATTAAAGTCCTATCTTTTTTTGGTTGGTTAGGTTAGGTTTATTTGGTTTTATGTGTTTAATTTTTATTTTGTTTTTTTCCTAAATGTATTTTGTTTTAATTTTTATATTATTATTTAATTTAGATTTAATCTTTGCATTTGGTGTTTTCATTATTTGTATTTTGTGACTCAATCTTTATTGTTTACATTAATTTTATAAAATACTAACTGCGTCTCACTGTTTCACCCGCGTAAGGCTGTATACAGAAAGAAAGCTTGAAACTTACAAGCGCTTACCAGCGCTTGTCAGCGCTGGTGACCCGCGCAGGAAAATGTATGAACCCGCGCCGATAAGCACTGATCGGTGCCGACAAGTTCCGACAAGCTTCAACACGCGCTGGTCAGCGCTGGGCTGCTGACGTCATAACATAGTCCGATGAGTCCGACATTCTGCCTCAACCTGCTTCCTTTGTGTAGAACGGACCAGCGCTGACAAGCGCTGGTAAGCGCTTATAAGTTTCCAGCTTTCTTTCTGTATACGCACTAAGTCCCGATCCCGTGGGAATATCGGGATCAAAAGCAACCTATGTTACTCAGGGTGAATGTAACTTTCTAATGCTGAAAGATTTTTTTAAATTGGCGCAGTCGTTTTTGAGTTTATTCATTACAAACATACGACACAGACACACAAAAAATACAAATCTTTCCTCTTTATAATATTAGTGTAGATTAGCGGTTTCACCTGCGTAAGTCCCGATCCCGTCAGAATTTTGAAAAACCCTTACTTATCAGATGCCTACAAGCCTACATCATATAAAGAATATGTGGCGGACGCCCACAGAATTCACTAGATGGCGTTACTAGTATGAAATCCTGAATCGCGCTATCAACTTTCTTTCCGAGATAAGCTCATATACAACTCCCGATGAGACAACGTCGCGTCGGGCCGCGGCCTAGCGGGCATAAACCACCTGCCCGGTGGAAGATCTTCCCTTTGGGGGTACAAAAAAACATTCTCCAAATTTCAGCTTTCTACTATCAGCGGTTTAGGCTGTGCGACTAACCAATAGATATGGGTCCGTGTGAGACCAGCCACTTGGCTATATCGGTCTCGTTGGTGGTGATGTTCACAGCGCCGGATATCTGCACCTTGCTGAGCGTCTTGTTGAATGAACACTTGTCATCTTCGCCTTCGTATGGGTAGTCGGACTCCAATTCTAAACCGCCTAGTTGTTCGATGGCCCTGAAATATGAAATCAATACTGAATCACTTAGAATTCTATTCTGAGTCAGAATACAGTAATATAATAAATAAATAAATTCTGTGAACAACACACAGCGCCATCTAGCCCCGTGGTAAGCGACTAAGCTTGTGTTACGGTGACTAAACAACGGATATAATACTTATATTTGTTTTCTTTTGTAAATACATACATATTATGATGCATTTAAACCTAATAAACAAGACAATAACGTGCATAATTCTCACAATGTTTAATTATCCTTTGTTTACAAATAAGCTTCTGGCGTCGTCGGTAACACCACAGTTTACATAATAGTTACTCTTGAGATGTAAAGGAATCTCGGTTCGAGGTAAAATTATTGTTTGTTTAAGTTAAACAAACAAACATCCTATAACATGGCTAAGATAAAGAATTTTATAAACATCCTGCAAAATTCTGATGAGGGTTAAGTAGAAAAGCTTAAGGGGAAAGTCTACCTACTCTTTTCTCCATACTAACATTACAAACGTAGTCGACTGTTTCCTTCCTGGATAAAGACATCAGAGCAAATATGTTTATGCCTTGAATCTTATATCAGCCATGGCCATGTATCTCCCTAATACGTTTTGATTTTTTTTTTATTCTATTTTATTTCAATTTTATTTCTATTCTAAGTAGAAAATGAAAAAAATAACAAAACGTATAGGGCCATGGTCATGGCAAAAACAGGTTCTTTGACATAGACAAATTTGCTGTCTTCATCCAGGAAGAAAACAGTCGACTACGTTTGTGTGGAGAAAGATCAGGTAGACTTTCCTCTTAAGCGATTCATATTCAAAGAGTAGGTACTCAATATGCATTGATGACATTGCTATTTGGTTTTTAACTCAAGATTTCGTCACAATATGGTGTCACAAATGTATGCAATTAACATCGTGTTAGCAAACCTATCTAATTTTATCCTAGCCTAGTGCAAGCCCGCTTAAATTCAACAAGTGAGTATTTAACAGCCGAATACAGAAACGCCACTTATAATTTGAGGCGCACTTAAATAATTGAGCAGCTTCTAAATTAAAAAACAGTATGGACATTTTTGAATTTGAGAGATGCTTAGTTGTTTAAGTGGAACTCAAATTTTGAGTTACGTATCTGTATTCGGCCGTTAAACTTTAAAAATACAGTCTTACCTGTAAGCGTTATCGGGTAGGCCACCATTGCAGCCGGTATCGAGTGTGTCGCAATCCACCAGCTCTTGTTCTGAGAGAGACACCAGGTCACCAGTGTGCATCTTCCATTGACCTTCGATATTGCCTGATACAAAATATTCACAATAAAAGTTACAATAATTGCGACTTTTCGAAGAAGATATTTGCCGTTGCCGAAGATGTTTGCCGTCTGGCATGCATTCTGCATACCAGACGGCAAACATCTTCGATCTTAGACCCAGTAAGTGACGATCTGATTCGACGCAGAGATTGTATATTTCGTTGGTCATCTGATAGAAGGGTCCCGGCGTGCGAACTACTAGTTAAACTGTGTCAGAAGTGACCATCCGCGAATCTCGACACCTATCTACCATTTATAATAGCAGTCTAAGACCCGCGCGCCTTGATGTGATCGTCCTTTGTTTTGTATTGTTAACTTATACGTCTACGACTAAACAAACGACTAGCTTGAATTCAATGTAAGCGCTCGACTCGTCAATGACGCGCTCCCATAAAACTAGGAACGTTGGAACTGTTTATCAATATTCATAATATCCTTCCGTATCCGTAAGCCATGTAGCCTCGGCATAGAATAGGGCTACATCATCTCTTCCCGTGGGTGTCGTAAAAGGCGACTAAGGGATCTGAGGGAGACTAGCAAACCTTAAGTTATCTCCGCGCGGTGGCGGATAAACTGCTTGGTCCCTAGGAGGGTTGGTGTCAGGCAGGCGGCCGGCCGTAAAATATTGTCAAATCTATTTGCAGAAGGTATGGTCAATGATGACTTACGAACTGCGCCAATCCCAAATTAATTTGGGGTTTAGCGGACCCCGGGCTCCCGAGAGGGATGCAACCGGCAACTTTGCTCGGATGAGATAACATCCTTCCGTATGGTTATGTAAGTATCTAAAATGAGTGGGCCCTTAAATCACAAGTTGAACTCACCAGTGACGCTGAACGCCCAGCAGCTCCCGCACGACCCTTGGTCTTTGACTTCAGTTACCGCTCCATACTCTCTCCAGTCAAACTTCTCAGGGACCGCCAACTTTGGTATCTCAGCCTTCCTCATTGGAACCTGATTAGTATCCCGAAGATTAGGCTTTAAACCTAAGAACTTCGAACTAAACTCATCGTACGACAAATCAGCGAATCTCGTGACGCCATATGTTGCAGTTCCGCGCTCGTGCGTATTAAACTCGTGAATCTTCCGTACGTTATTTTTGAATATTTCGAATCTGCTCATCATCTGTTTGTGATCATTTATATACTCCGGCTTGTATGTGGTTAGGAATTCGTGGAACAAATGTTCGGCTTGGAGGTGGTGGAAGAAATCAGCAGTCCCTCCATCCTGATAATCACACGTGACGCGATAGTTTGGCGGGTGGTCTACCCACGGCCGCAGCCATACGTTAGCCCTACAGAATCTGTGTATACCCTGACCACTTGTTAACTTACAGTGCTTCTGGTCACTCAACGCAGAGCAGTTGGTGAAGCCCACTTCAAGTTTCATACGATAGTGTATTCCCGCAACCACCTGTTTCTCTAAAGAAAATATTCTGACCACTTGCTGTTTCCTGGGATGGGGGTATTTTGCCTCGATATGTTTCAGAGCTTCGTTTGCTAACCCTTTAGCCACGTCTATGTTTTCGAACTCAACATGAGCCTCTAATGGTGTCTCCTCATCTTCGCAACTTACTTCAATATTTCTTCCATTGTCAATCCAGAGTCTCTCCCATACTTGTGAGACACAATGTTTTCTCGGAAGATGTTCAATAAATTCGCAAGATTTCTCGTTTTCAACGTATTCATATTTCAAGCAAGTTGTATATCCCACGTCAAAATCAATAGTTGTCACTTTACCAGAAGTGATTTTGGTTGAATACGTATTTATGCTAATAACTCTCTGTTTGTACCTGTTAGCTGATGCCATTTCCAATTTTTCTAACGATTCCTTAACAAGATGTTGAATAATAAGTTCATCTGCCGTTGCATTAGTCGGATTGATGGAAATAGATCTCTTCTTACGTGCTCTAGTTCTAACACATTTAGCTCTAACATCTTTAATATTTCTGCTATTTGGTTCTAGCCATATGAACGAGCGACAAGACTTGGATGGTTTTGTAATATCAACAAAGCAATCGTATAGTTGTGGTGGTTTAACATCCTTGGTGCAGTTAGTCGTGGCTAAAACAAAACTAATAGTGGTGGGCTGATTAGAATCCAAAGACGGGATAACTTGCGGTTCTCCTTGATTCAGTAATTTGTATCTGATATCTGGTGATCTTTCGATTTCGGCTATCGATGCTCTTAATAGTCCTGGTAAAGAAAGACCGGATATGCTCTCAAATCCAGGATCTACATCACACACCACGGATACAGATTGTATAACCAGCTCATCATCCGGGTCAGGCCACAACCTAGCAAGACACAGTCTATGGTTCAGGCCATCCAGTTCTTCACAAGCTTGTAAGGAATTCTCGTCACGATTTCGCAGACAGAAAGTTTCAGCCACCTCGATATACATTCGCACCATTGGTGCACCCATTTGCATCGTATTTTGTATCGCATGGACCGTTACAAGTTTGTGCAAATTTTTGGATTTCGATTGATCATTGAGTTTTGCAATCGCTCGGTCAGCATAATAAAATTTAACGTCTTCGTCTACATCATCGTCTTCGTCAGCTTGTCTTTTTGCGCGCTCTTCTTTACCTTTGGTAACATCTTCAACAAGATTATCGCTCTTTCCGCTCCTAGATTCCCTGGTTCTGTTGTTATTTCGACATGACACTGTTATTTCCATTTTACGCATCCAAGGTTGGTTCCACACTTTTGAATGACACTTAAGTAATAAACTATCTCTACAACTATCTAAAGCAGATGTAGGACAGGCCGTAAAGTCTAGTTTGTATAGCACACCGGATACTACTTGCGAGGTAACTTTTTTTATTTCAATAACATTATGACGGTCACGGATACTTTGCAATTTTAAATACTTTTTGAGCGACTTTTCAGCCAATTCTCTGTATTCGGTTCTGTTAGGGTCTTGTTCAATAATACCTCCGCTGCTGTAGCTACTTTTAAGCTTTCTGTTTTGGACAGTTGTTTTGATGTTAATAACTTCCCGTTTTTTACGATTTTTTTTCGATAAAGAATGGGAACGGGTGGAAAAAAACGGATTTTCTTCAATTTTGCAGTTTACAGTAATTTCCTTAAAATGTTCCCAAGGTTTCTCCCAAACTTGAGAATGGCACTCAATAACGTCACCAGTGGCTCCAGTATCAGGAGATATTACAAAGTCAATGTTAGTAAGGGTACCAGCAACTGTTTGCGTAGAAACTTTCTGTACTGAAACCACTTTATGAGGTACAGAGTTTCCAGAGTCTTGAAGATATTTCTCCATAGATTCTTCGGCAAGTTGCTTGTACTTAGGATCTTTTGGGTCCATCTCTCTGACGCCACCTCGAATCCCTCTTTTTTGTCTTTTTCCTGCAACATTATCTTCGATTTTGCAGTTTACAGTAATTTCCCTAAAATGTTGCCAAGATTTCTCCCAAACTTTAGAATGGCACTCAATAACGTCACCAGTGGCTCCAGTATCAGGAGATATTACAAAGTCAATGTTAGTAAGGGTACCAGCAACTGTTTGTGTAGAAACTTTCTGTACTGAAACCACTTTATGAGGTACAGAGTTTCCAGAGTCTTGAAGATATTTTTGCATAGACTCTTCAGCAAGTTGCTTGTACTTAGGATCTTTTGGATCTACTTCTTTACTGCCACCTAGATTCTCTCTTTTTTCTCTTTTTCCTGCGGCATTATCTTCAATTTTGCAGTTTACAGTAATTTCCTTAAAATGTTGCCAAGATTTCTCCCAAACTTTAGAATGGCACTCAATAACGTCACCAGTGGCTCCAGTATCAGGAGATATTACAAAGTCAATGTTAGTAAGGGTACCAGCAACTGTTTGTATAGAAACTTTCTGTACTGAAACCACTTTATGAGGTACAGAGTTTCCAAAGTCTTGAAGATATTTTTGCATAGACTCTTCAGCAAGTTGCTTGTACTTAGGATCTTTTGGGTCCACTTCTTTACTGCCACCTAGATTCGATCTTTTTTCTCTTTTTCCTGCAGCATTATCTTCAATTTTGCAGTTTACAGTAATTTCCTTAAAATGTTCCCAAGGTTTCTCCCAAACTTTAGAATGGCACTCAATAACGTCACCAGTGACTCCAGTATCAGGAGATATTACAAAATCAATTTTAGTAAGAGAACCAGCAACTATTTGAGTAGTAACTTTCTGTACTGAAACCACTTTATGAGGTACAGAGTTTCCAGAGTCTTGAAGATATTTGTGCATAGACTCTTCAGCAAGTTGCTTGTATTGCGGTTTATCTTTATCTTGTTCCTTAGGGCAACCAGCACATTTTAGTCGACTGTTTTCTAGTTCATCTTTATCGTTATTTTCTGAAAGTAATGATCGCTTTCTTATTCTTGTGCCCTCTTTTTTATTCAAATCAGGATCCAAACATGACACATCAACTTGACGACCATTTTCTATCCACATTCTGTTCCACACTTTCGCTTTGCATTTTCTGAGAGGTTCATTATGAAGTAATCTACACTTGCTAATATCGTCTACTTTAATATCGTTAGTACAAGTAGTATATCCAACAATAAATTCAATGTCAGTGAGGAATCCTGACACTAGTCTAGTTGAAACAGAGTTAATTCTTACGAGCACTTGTTTATTATTTTTATTAGACTGTACTTCCAAATATTGCATTGCTTCTTGAACCATGGCTTTGACAGCTGGATCTTCAACACTCTTTTTCGAAACACCTTTTTGTGATTCCGGAAAACTTATATCAGTTGGCTTATCATTACAGGTGTAAGAGATTTTCTTTTCTTTAATCCAGTGCCTTTCATGAATAATAACTTCGCATACTTTAGATCCTAATTCTTCGGAGACTGAACAATTACTTCTTAAATACGCTGGCACGGTAACGTCGCATTCTGTGTAGTCAAATATTAGAGCAACTTTCGTAACAGTTCCTGAGGCTAATTGGGTGCTAGCATCGACTATTCTATTTAATTTTAAAGCGTTTCCAGACGAGTCAACTTCAATTTTATGGAGAGCTTCTTTCACTAAGTGCATAAGCACAGGATCATCAAGTGGAACGCCTTTGATTTTACCGAAGAGTTTTGGTTTTTCGTCTTCATGACAGAAACTGCTTAATATCTTCGTGAATTTCGTAGAACCATCGATGACAGTATTACAAATTTTTGTCACTATATCTGCTTCTTCACAGTCAGCTTTGTTGCACGGTATCACAACGCGAAACTGGATATAGAAGTAATGCTGGTGATTATCTACTTCTTCTTCGGCGTTTATTACCTCTTTCAAAACTCTAGTTTTAATTTCCATATCCATTTCATTCTGGGTGTCTACTACGAATTGTGCTAGTTGATATATTTGTTTAGCGTGTTCAAGGTTTCTTTTTAATTTGTGGTATTTTTCAGCGACCCGCATAACGTGTAAATCGTTGTTGTAACTTCTTTTCGGTCTCGCTAGATTATCAGCGTGGTTAGCTATATCGTCAACACCAGAAAAACTAAAAAAGTTCAGTAGTTCATCAATAGCTTGTTTCTTATCATCGGATAAAGGTTCTACCATACGTTTAACTGCAGGTATTAAGTTAGGTGCTTGACTTTGTGTTGCTTCTTCTTTATTAACGTGTTCTTTACCATTTTCAGCATCTTCAGTGTTTGGTGTTTTAGTTTCACTAGCTTCAGGATTAGTAGAAGGAACTTGACTGTGTGGAATAATCTGTTCTTCTATATTTCTTATGGCATCATCTGTCAAAGAATTTGGTGTTGGTTTTGCAGACTTAACGGGAACGTAGTTTATAGATTTTATAGTATCCTCAGCGCCACCGTCTGTTACAGGACCTATTGCAAAGGATAATTTATAAGTATTTTTCTTTCGTTAATAAACATTCAGAATCGCTGTTTTATCTTCAGCGATTCAATCTTACTTAATCTAATAAGCTTTACCTGTAGTATCAGGGACGACAACGCCATTGTCTCCGAATTGCCATTGAGCTGTGCAGTTATTAGAAATAATAGCCCTGTACTTAGAACCATCGGGTAACTTAAGCCAAGGCTTTTCCAATATCGAGAACTTGCATGGTTTGACTACAACGCAGGAAGAATCTTCTTGAGACGGACAGGAATTGTAGTTTATTTGGAGGGTAAGTATGTATCGAACTCCGTTGACAACCTGCAAAATAATTGAACTATAACTTTGACTTCTTTTTCCTGTCCTTATCCTAAATTATTTGAGGTCGGTACAGTACGTAAGTCTGCATTGACTACAAATTGACATTAATCTTCTATGGGACCAAGCAGTTCATCATCGTCTGACTGCCAATGTCAAGTTCCAGATCTCTGATCAAGTTTGATCGCAGTGGGTTCAGTAGTTTTAGCGTGAAGGAGTAAGAAATAAACTCGTTTACTTTCTTACATACAAATTTTGACATTTAGAATCTTACACCTAGCTCCGGCTTTGCACGGGTGCAATGTATTATACATATTTTCCTTTTAAAGCATATCCGAAATCCGTTGCGTAGTTTAAAGATCTAAGCATACATAGGGACAGACAGCGAGCGGTGAGTGACTTTGTTTTATACTATGTAGTGACTTTTTTTATAAGATAATTTATTTGGTTAAGAATTTCGTATGCAAAATGTGTTATCTACAATTACATTACCTATAAAGAGGAAAGGTTTATTAAATTGTTTGTTAGTCAAATTCTTTCACCTATAGAAAGCTACATTTTCGAAGAGTAACATAGGCTACTTTTAATCCCGAGATATTCCCACGAGACCGGGACCAAGGGACCCCAGACGACTATAACCTATTTATATATGTTATAGCGTCCCAGCCCGGGACCGGGACCGCGAGACGAAGATAGTTATAATTATAAAGTTACAGAAATTCTGCCTACAGGCGTCCAAATATTTTTAGATAGAGTAAATCTTAGCCCGGCCGCACTCTAGATACGTTTTCGTCGTAAAACATTAGTACGCTATCGTACGAAGACGTACTAACAATCCCATCCTTCCAAGTACAATGGAAGCCCGCAAATTTGCATACGAATCAGTACACTTACGACTAATTCGTATGCAGACTGCGCGCTTTCATAATATTTATAAGGATGGGATTGATCGCAAGAATAAAATTCGGAAGAAAACGTATCCCCGGCCTAAGCGACGAATACGTACGAATGTACGTATCAGCAAAGTATATACTATGTACCTAGTAAAGTTGGATAGAATAACACAAAACGACATGGTAAGATATTCTTATTCACTAGCTTATATCTTGACTGACCTGAACTTGTCTCTCGACGTCAACAACAGAGTTCAGCGAATGCGTTATCTGGGGCTCCAGCGAGTTTAGCTGCCTGATACCGATGCTGGCGAGATCGCTAACGCCTTTCGCGTTCGGGTCCACGTGGGACGAACATCCTGGGCACTCGACTTTCGGTTCCTCACGAGGCACTGCGATGAATTGCTCGCCTGATGTTACCTTTTGGGAATATATACATAAAGTTAGATATATCATAATTGAACTTGTTTTAATCAATCAAAAAACACTTATAAAACATAATTAATATTAAAAACTAAATGATGAGTTTATTCAATCAAAAACAACATACAAATAAAAAAACAATAAAAAAGGTGAAAAACAAACAAACAACACTACAATTAAAACTTAAATCTAAAATGAAAAAAGCCCGTCGTCGATGACACCCTCCCGAGACATGGTCCCTAAGATGCTGGCGGCATTCCCCCTCTGAATAGCGAGGCTAACTCGCTAAAGTTTTAGTTTTAATTTAAAACTAAATTAAAACTAAAACTGATTAAAATAAAACTAAACTAAAAACTAAACTTTATAAATTTATATCATAATAGATAGATAGATTAACTTTTTAAGCTAACACGATTAGAACTTATTATTTTATATTTTCGTAATTGCGTGTAAAATGCCTGTATTACGAGTAGCATCAGTCTCTACCTTCCGATATCGTATCGACACCTATTTTTCAATTTCATTAATACCTGTACAGGTATCTTTAAGTATTAATAAAAACCGGGCAAGTGCGACACTCGCGCACGAAGGGTTCCGTACCACTATGACATTTGGGTACTGAACCCTAAAATGATTTACATCCAATTTTTAAATTTGATAGGAAAATGTGAAATATTTAGCTTCGATACTTACTCCCTTCATACGACCACACCACTCAAAAAAAAGAAAAAAAAACTTTGGCACAAAGAAAATCTAAAACTTATAAGAAACTCTTTGGTAAGTGAAGGTAGACTGGTATATTTGACAGACAGGGCGGCCATTTTGAATTCCACGACCTACTCGATTCCCTTGTAGTTTTTGAAACACGTTTGTTGTATGGGAGCCCCTCTTAAATATTTGTTTTATTTTGTTTTTAGTATTTGTTGTTGTAGCGGCAACCGAAATACATCTTCTGTGAAAATTTCAACCGTCTAGCTATTACGGTTCATGAGATACAGCGTGGTGACAGACGGACGGACGGACGGACGGACAGACAGACAGACAGACAGCGAAGTCTCAGTAATAGGGTCCCGTTTTTACCCTTTCGGTACGGAACCCTAAAAATAGAACAATACTGCAAATATAATTTAGTAATCCTATACATTTTATATGGGATTACAAAGTTATTCAGGAAGTTTGTGTTTTTCGAGAAGACGGGACCGATTTTTTTGTTGTTTTATAATTTTCCCTTAATGTATATACTAAACACTAATTTTATTCTGAACTAGCTGTGCCCGCGACTTCGTCAGCGTTTTTCGAACACCTACTTATCGCTTTGCAAAAATCTACGCTTAAATGGACGACCAGGGAAGTACTGTTGCTGAGCTGAAGACAATCATGGCAGAGTCTGTTTAAGTGTTGATTTTGCACAGCAGTAGGTAACTTGTAGGGTAGTTTACGACACAGGCTTTTGCCAAAGGCCAAGGCAAAGGCCTTTGTAGAAAATATTTAAAAAAATTAACCTTACTTGAAAAAAGAAGAAAATAAGCTCTCCTACATACAGTGCAACCGACTTATCAGTTATAATGCTGTCGGGCAGTGAAACTATATGCAATCTTTTTTTTTACGTGGGTAATGCGCCTTAAACACCGTCGGGCGACTCTCCGGGGAAAGCGGCCTGTGTGTGGGCTCTCTGCCATAGGTTTACTAACTAAATTCCCACGGCGTCCCTCGCTCCGCAAGTGTCGAGGTCAGTGGGAATTCCTCGCGAACTACATCCAACAAACCGGACGGTCTCATCTCTGTCCCGAAGGACAATCCCTCTCCAAGAGGCGCGGACACGCCACCGTCTCGTGACTCTCAAAGCCGATGGTGATCCGAGGCTCCGAAAGCTCTAAGTTCACCACCACGGGGTGAGGTGATTTTTTTAAAGTGATTGACTTACACGTGGCCCCCCCTCCTTGCCGAAAGGACCCCCGGTCCCGCTGACGCAGGCTTACGGTTGGCAGTCAGGCTCTGGCAAAAACCACGACGGCCCGGCGTAATTTTTTATAGTGCTTGTCTTCCATGCGTCCTTCCTTGCGAAAAAGGGCCCCCGACCCCGCTGATGCGGGTTCACGGGTTAGAAGCCAGGCAAGCCCGGCTTCCCACCTTGTGCGACTCGTAACTTCACTGCCCGCCTCGTAACTTCACTGCCCGCCGCCCATAGCTACTGAGTCCACTACCACGGCAAGGTGGACGTCGGGAAGGAAACTACATGCAATCTGAATATAGGTACCCAGTAAAACTGCCCGAATGCAGCTTACATAACAAATAAGTTATGTAAGCTGTACTGTATATAGGAGAGGTTATTTTGCCCCTTTTTCTGAAGTCAGATTTCAATTTTTTTTTTTTATTTTGTTTTAGTCTTTTAGTGCATTCACGACTGCCAATAAAAATAATCAAAATTGTTACCGTAACTTTAATCACTGAGGAGTTTTCTGATGAGAAAGTGGTTTCAGGTGGTCCATCAATTTGTACCTAGTTCTTTATAATATTCTATTGATGGAAATCCATACATTTATATGATACATAGGTACATACAAACATACAATTAAACAATATATGGGTCGAATTAAGAACCTCCTCCTTCTTCGAAAGTCGGTTAAAAATAGGCTCTATTGCGTTAATAAATACTACTCATTAAATTTGTTTTATTTTAGTATCATCCAAATACAGACATCTCTCATTTACAATTTTAGTATAATTATAGTATAGATTCATGAATTATCCGTCGGTCCGACCGAAAATTTTCTTCAACAGATTCAAACAATTTTTTAAATTACGAACGTCATAAATTATCATTCAGAGAAACGCAGTAGGCCTTCTTGACATACGAATAGGTCTTATATCTGATTTTTTTGGAATTACCGGATAACCAGTTTTTTTCCTTCGAATTTTTCGATATCCGGATATCCGGAAATTATGTGTCGATTCCTCACAGCATACATCTTTGATACAATATTCAAATAAATTAAGAGAAAATTAGAAAAACCACTTTTTTCGGATAACCGGAATTGATATCCGGATAAAAAATAGCCTAAAGCCTAATCGGGGTCTAAAGCTATCTGCATACCGAATTTGGTTGAAATCTGATGAGCCGTTTCTGAGATTAGCGTAGTCAAAGCCCACACAAACAGACAAACAGACAGACATTTTTTTTTTTAAATAGCTTCTATTGCGTTAATAGATACCCATACAATTGTTTTTTCTTCAAAATCTTTAAAAAAACAGACAAACAGACGCACAGACAAACAGACAACCAGAAAAACATAAAAATAGGTTCTACTGCTTTAATAGATACCCGTACAATTTATATATTTTTTTTATATCTTCCAAAAACAGACACCGCTGAGTTATGATTTTATTATATGTATTGATGATGATTGATTGATGATAAGAAGCTTCTATGTCTGCTAGAAGTGCCTTTTGATTTTTGATGATCGGTCAGTCAGTGAGTGACAAAATTAACAAAATTGAGAAACTTTGACTTAAACTACTGGTTCAAAATGAATGAAAATTAAAATATACCGTCTTTATACAATGCCTGCTTGGTTACAGTAAATTCAGGTTTCTAGTTTAATTCACAACGAAGTTATAGGAGGTCGAAAAAGGCCTGAAATGTTTCGAGAAAAGAATGGTACGGCCGTGCCGCTTTGTTGCTCGACTTGGCGGGGGCACTGCTGTGCCCCCAGATGTGTCTGTCACATTTCCACTGACGTTAAAAATCAGTAATAAGAGCGTAATCAATCAGATTTGGCTAAGCAATCCCCTGTCTTGCTCTTATTGGTGATGTTTAACGTCAACGAAAATGTGGCAGACACATTACTTAGACAAGTAATTACTTAGAATTGACTATATATACGAGTGTAAGGTTAGTAGCTTATGTTACGGTGACTAAACATCGGATATATTACTATACATTCAAACAAACAGACAAAGTCATCAAAAACAATCGTGTTTAGCTATCTTTTGTAATATCATTCATATCATACATAGAGAAACACTCAAACCGAAACAAATATTTATCTTTAAGGATAAATAAATACGTAACAGTGCATTAGGATCCCCCTGTGTAGCCCCGGCACAGAATAGGGTTACCCCATCTCTTTCCGTGGGTGTCGTAAAAGGCGACTAAGGGATCTGAGGGAGACTAGCAAACCTTTTCTCACCGCGCGGGGACGGATAAACTGCTTGGTCCCTAGGAGAGTTATTGTCAGGCATGCGGCCATAAATGTTGCCAAATATATTTGCAGAAGGTATGGTCATTCAGGAATGACCATATACCTTAGTATATAATTGTATAATGTCTTGTTTTTTGTAATGTAATTTCTCTTGTGTACTGAAAAAATTAAATAAATAAATAAATGACTTACCTACAGCGCCGACCTCAAATAATTTGGGGTTAAGAGGCCCCTGGGCTTCTGAGAGGGATGCAACCGGGAACATCGCTTAGATTAGAAGAAGCGAAGAAGTGGGATCCCTCGACTTAAGAGGACAGTCTCCATTCTCTTTCTCCATACAAACGTAGTTTACATTTTTCTCTCTGGATAAAAACATTAGAGCAAATATGTTTATGCCATAAAACTTATATCCATCATGATTATGCATCTACCTTTTTATTTTTTTTATTTAGATTGCACGATGTTACACACAGCGCAATCTAGCCCCAAACTAAGCACTAGGCTTGTACTATGGGTACTAGACAACGGATATACTACATATTATACTTCTTTTTTTTTGTAAATACATACATATGATACATAGAAAACACTGAATATGAATGTCCTAGGACATGTTGCATTGCATTGCAGATGCATTGTCATGACAGATATAGGTTTTATGGCATAAACATATTTGCTCTAAAGTCTTTATCCAGGGAGAAAAATGTAAACTACGTTAGTATGGAGAAAGAGAATGGAGACGATACAGCTATCAATGGAGCTATCAATACATTTAAGAGAATCCCCTTAAATGTATTGATAGCTGAACGATTCATACCTACATAGTTGACTGTAAAAACAATGAATAAGTAAGTTGGTATCTACCTACGTCTTATAGAAATATTTTACTAGTTGTTCCAGAAGGTACAATCATTAAATAGTTTTGTTATCGAATGTCAGCATATACTATCTGTACTTACTTGATCTATACATATAAAATTCAAAGTCTTGTCCTGACTGATTGGTTGAACTATAATATAACAACACAGAGCCCAAACTGCTAGTCTTAGAGACATGAAATTTGGAGAGTGTGTTCTTAGTAATGTCATATCATAAGTAATGTGTAGGATTATTAAAAACTCCAACGGGTTCGGGGCTTTATAGCTTGATTACACCTGCCGAGTAGAGTGGCGAGACAGGGCCTCGGCCGAGCGCTCTGTATTTGTAAACACATAGCCGAGTGCTTGGCCCAGCGCGCGGCCGAGCAACAGGCCGAGACAATCTCTCGGACCCTATTCTATTTACTAGGCCGAGTACCCAATAGGCTAGCAAGTAGGTATGCGTTCTCAGTACATACTAACACTATCCAATCGGCCACATTTCGCTCGTCAGAAAATACGTGATGTCTGCCGGCCTTGGGATGCACTCTACTCGGCAGGTGTAATCAAGCTATTACGCTGGTGAAACCGCGGGACGCTGCTAGTTGCTAGTTTATCAATATATTTAATTACTTTATGTAGGAATTACTTACATATGTACTAAAATATGTAGGTATTTGTATGCATTGTTGCAGAAGTTAATAGATATGAACTTACATTATATGTACCTTCTGTAATGAGAATGTAATTATTTTTAGGGTTTCGTAGTCAACAAGAAACCCTTATAGTTTCGTCATGCCCGTCTGTCCGCGGCTTAGCTCAAGATGCTTTGTATTAAGAATTTGTAACTTTGCATGAGTACACATAATGATCACCCCCACAAAGTGCTACAATAAAATTAAAATGACATTTTTAGGGGTGAAATAGGGAATGATTTTTTTATTTCGTTTATCCCCTCGTGTGGGGTTTGGTTATATCACTGGTCAGCAGTCTTTTCAAATTTACGAGCAATTATAAAAAAAAAGAAGTTAAATTTTGAAAAAAAATTCGTTGTAAATTTACGGTAGTTAAGTTGTTAGTTGCAACAACTTTTTCAAATTGCAAACCACGTTATTTATGGAAACTACGAAATCCTACCTGCGCGTGGCCCCAAAAGGCACGCACTTGCCCATTAAAAAAGTCGCGTGTCGTCGGTAGTATTTAGTCCAGTTTGTTTACAATGTTATCTTGTAGCCTCTTTACTTTAGTAAAGATGTCTTCAAGGGGTTATCATCGCTTACTTTACGTTTTTCATTTTATGTATGATTCTGGTCTCAATATATAATCTATCTATATAATAAGTTAATAACACCAGAACTATGGTCATATATAGCAAGAAAAATCGACTCGTGGTGCAGCTGACTGCTGGAATAAACTATGACACCGAAAGCGTCGAGTGGGAAGACCACAAATGAGATGGAAAGACGTCATCAAAAATATAGGGGGCAGCAACTAGATTCTATAACTACCCAAAATAAAGAAAAGTGGCGAGAACTGAGGGGAACTAAGTGAAAGGTACCTTACCTAGAATGAACCTACTTGCGTTTATCCTATTATGTAACTAGCAACTTCCCTTGGCTTCAATTCAATTTTTTTTTTAATCCTTGAGCACAAGCTCATATCTCAGTAATCGAGGTACCAATATAATGCGACACAGAAAGATAGATGTAAACAAAATACACATAAAGCTTCAGGAAAAATTACTCATTGTTGTAGTTCAAGGAGTAAGTGTATAAATCAAAACCAAAAAATCAAAAATCGACCCTGTTTTATACCGTGTAGAGATGTATTTGTAATGTTCTTACTACCTTAAACTAAGTAGTTATCAAATAAAGTGACTTAAGGAAAATTAATTTAAGTTTGTTTGTATATTGACGCGAAAAATGTCGTCACTGTTAACTGCGGGACACTTATTTTCAGTAACAAAGTGATGCCATAATTCTTGGAACATAGAAGCGTGTAGGTTGCTCAATTGCTCATCTTATCGCGTTTATTTCATTACTAGCTGTGATCGCGACTTCGTACGCGTTGTTCAAACACCCTACCGCTGTGCAAAAATCCACGCTTAAGAACGTGGCGACTGTTACCATTTCCATACAAACTTAATACCAAAATAAATAATGAAAAATTTAGTTTTCTACCTTAATATCGATATTATTATGATTAAGATTTTACTTTTATTTTACTTTTATATTTAATTTTTCCAGCGTAAATTACTTGTTATTGGGAATAATATAAAAAATGAGATGTAAACTAGTAATTTACGCTGGAAAATGAAAAAAATGTTTCTCCATTTAATATCATATCGAATGAATATTTTGGAAAACCTTGTGATGGGGACCCTTTAAAAGTAAAATCTTAATCCGAATAATATCGATATTAAGGTAGAAAACTAAATTTTTCATAATTTATTTTGGTATTAAGTTTGTATGGAAATGGTGACAGTCGCCACGTTCTCAAGCGGTCGTACTTTGAACTACAGAAGACGTATCACCAAAAATGCACCTTTGGAAATACATTTCTAAAAAGTTTATTTGCTCTTGCTTGAGTTCCAGGACTTAAAAATTTAGCTTATCTAAATGTATGGTTTAACACTCTACACAACCTGGCACTCAAGCTAAAACAGATCATCCAAAAGTTGCATAGAAGAAATCGAAATTCATTCTTTGACTGCTGATGCTGAATCGCAAATCATCGCATATCGCAAAATCAAACGAAAAATAGAGAAATCGCAAATCACTGAATCGAGATCGCAAACCCAACTTGTGTGTTTTCGGGAGTCAAAGGGTTTAAGCTTTGTCTTTACTCTTTCGATGGGTTTTTTTCTTATGTTGTACAAATAAAATTAACTATCACAGTGGATGTCCACTTTAGACCACAATAGTGGTCTTAGTGTAGTTTTAAACCCAGGCTACAGCGTAGCCTGGGTCTAAAAAAATATGGGTATGGTATCCTCTGCATGTAGTAAAAGGCGACCAAAAGGGGTTTCTTGGTGGGAGGCTTCAGCCACGGCTTGTTACCGCCCACCGGTCAAGGTCATAGCGTCAAGCGGACTTGTCCGTGTGCCGATACGTTGGCCGGCGCAGCCACTAAAGAAGACAAGTCGGGCCTTGTTGTGGAACAAGTTACAAGGTGTTGTGGAAGTGGGATGACGGGAGTGGTCCCGTCACTATCCATCAGGTGAGATAGTGGTGAAACGCACATCTATTGTGTGTAAAAAAAAAACAATTAAGTATTTATCTATTACTATAATAGATAAATATAAAAAGTCCCGATCCCGCGGGAATATGGGGATAAAAAGTAGCCTATGTGTTATTCCAGGTCTCCAGCTATCTACATACCGAGTTTCATGGTAATCGGTTCAGTGGTTTTAATGTGTTTGAGTAACAAACACACACACATACATACTCACAAACTTTCAGCTTTATAACATTAAGTAGGATACTCACAGCAGTATTCAACTGTACTTCATTATCAAGAGCTATGGGTCCTCTCGTTTCCTCAGCAGCCTCTGCCTTTTCATTGACAACCTCCTCGATTTCTCCAGCTCTGTCTCCAGTAGGTAGCTCATCGACACAATGATGATTGAGGACTGTGACTGCACCTCCATCAGCACCAGCTAATGTTGCTGTACATTTAAAGTACTTCACGGCATCAACGTTTCTATATTCGGAGGTTCGGATGCTTGCTTCGATTACGTATTTGTAAGGTTCCTGTTGAGTTAAAGGTTTTTTTCTCTTAACTGCAATTTAGAGTTTCAACAGCGTAACTCCAGGGACAAAAAGTATCCTGATGATTCTTAATTAATAAAGAAAGTAGGTTCCTCTTTCCAAATAATATTTATGATGAATTTTATATTTTTTCCTTGGTTTTATTAACAAGGAATAAAATATGGTAAATTTATTAAAACTGTTTTATTGCCATGGGAATTATTCACAATAATCATTTATATTTTGAGTGACATCAATTTTTTTTGTATTTACAGTGGTGGTCATATAATTAAGAACGCTGATATAAAGGGAAGATTTTTTCCAACTTAGATGCAAAACTAATTGTATGCATTTGTTTTTATTTCTCTCGGTATCGTAAAACATTTCCATATTACCACTGTATTCATTGATACACATAAATAAATAATAAATAAATAAATTCTGTGAACAACACACAGCGCCATCTAGCCCCGTGGTAAGCGACTAAGCTTGTGTTACGGTGACTAGACAACGGATATAATACTTATATTTATTTTTCTTTTGTAAATACATACATATTATACATAGAAGGACACCCAGACCAGACACAAATATTTATTTTTTAGCATAAATACTTGCACCCGGCGGGAATCGAACCCGCAACCTCCTGCATTGCAGTCGCGCTCTCGCACGACGCGCCACAGAGGTCGTCATACGTGATTGACGACCTCTGTGGCGATACGTGACATGATTGGCTAAAAATCAATAGGCAAACTTTTTACACTACTTTTAAACAAAGTATTCCTTATTACTGGCTGGTCACGTAATTAAGAACGCTAAGTAGTTTATACCTTTACTCAAATTTAAATAGACAACACTCAGTCGATTTGTTACTGTTTGTATAATTTTGGCGCCATTACGTGCTGTAAAAGATTAAAGGTGATTGCTTCTTTAGAAAAAACAATGGGAAAAAATAAAAGTTGTGATAAATCTACAAGGGAAGTAATAATAAAACTTCGCCGGAAGAATTGGTCTTGTAAAAAGATAGCCGACCATCTGCAATGTTCAAAAACGATGGTTTTCCACGCTGTAAAGCATTTTGCTACGTATCAAACTACTTCGAATGTTCCACGTGTACCTAAACAGAGAAAAACAACTCCTCGAGATGACCAAAACATCGTTTGTATGGCAAAACAAAATCCTTTTAAAGGGTCCAATGAGCTTAGAAAAGAATATTTTGGTGAAAACAACCCTTCAGCAATCTCAGCACGCACTATTCGAAGACGTTTGGTAGAAGAAAAATTGCACGGTAGGATAGCAAGAAAGGTACCCATGTTAAAACTTTGCCACAGGCAAGCCCGGCTTGCATTTGCGAGAAAGTATGAAAACTGGACTGTGCAACAGTGGAAAAATGTACTTTTTTCTGACGAGACGAAAATAAACAGAGTATGTTCTGATGGAAAACGATATGTATGACGTCCCCCGAATACAGCATTCGACCCAAAGTACACAAAAGTTACATTAAAGCACGGTGGTGGAAATGTGAAAATTTGGGGTTGCTTTTCTGGACATGGTGTAGGACCTGTAAAGTTGATAGAAGGTAACATGGATCAGTTCCAATACAAAAATATACTGGAAGAAACAATGTTACCATACGCTGAAGACGTTCTACTGGTCATTTGGACATTCCAGCATGACAATGATCCAAAGCACACTGCACGCACCGTAAAGGAATTTCTTACAGCGCAATTAGTTTCTGTCATAAACTGGCCTGCTAACAGTCCAGATCTAAACCCAATAGAGAATCTGTGGTTTGAAGTAAAGAAAAAGGTTTCAAATACAAAGTGTGGAAATTTAAGAGAGCTGTATGACGTTTTTTTAGAAGAATAGAACTCTATTTCTCTTGCGAAATGTCAAAAATTAATAGAGTCAATGCCTCGCCGGTGTAAAGCTGTAATTAAAAGCCGTGGATATGCTATAATTAACTAAACTATTAATTTTAGTTAAATATTTATTAAACTTTTATTAAATATACTTTTTATGTTTCCTGTGCTACATAATATTGTGATTTTTTAAATCTAAGTGTCATACAAAACAATTCCCGAGCAGCTAAATAAATCGTTCTTAATTATTTGTCCAGTTTCAGTACTATTTGAATGTGTTACTTTGATAAAATCAATTAAATGTGCAAAAAAATAGTTAGCGATTTCATACTTCATTCTTAAGTCAGGTTGCTCTATTAATGTGACTATTATATAACATAACTAGTTGCTTCTCAGAAGGTACACATCTCTGTGTATGATACGATTTAAATAAAAAACTTCTGGAACTTCAAATCGTTCTTAATTATATGACCACAACTGTATATTTGCCAAACAAAAACAAAATTTGTTAAGTGTATAGTACTATTTATTGCATCACTTGCAATCTACATTTCTGAAAGTAGACACTTATTTCATTTCTAATAATAATGTGTTTTAAAATAATGAGATCATAGGTTTGAAGTAAACTGAGACTTATCTGCACGTTTTCGCGAGGACCTACATTAAACTTACAGATAAATAGCAAAGGTCTATAAAACGATAACCTTCAGAAAAATCACTAGGAATGAGTACTTACGATTTCTTATGGAACCAGCTGCGGTCCGCGGTTTCACCCGCGTCAGTCATGATCCCGCGGGAATATCGGGATATCATCGCAATCGGTTCAGCGGTTTATGCGTGAAGGAACAATAAACACAAACTTTCCCCCAAATGATTTTGCTTTGTATGTAGGTACTTACGATTTGTTGCGCATTTTGCAAGTATCCCTCTTCGCACACATAAAGCTGATCCGGTAATTTATTGTAGAAATCTACGAAACCATTCACAAGTCTGTCTTTCTCCTCGACACTGATTTCACACGAACCAAATATAAATAAAATATGAACAAATAAAAATGTTAATGTTATTCTATACATTTTGGAACAATAATTTAAGTTTACATCACTGCACATAAAAGATGTGAATTGCTCTGACTAATCTACGAGAATGAGCGAGTCTCGCCTCACTATAATTAATTTCTTGATTTGAAAATATTTACATGAATCAGCAGGCGACTTTAAAAGCGAAAACAAACAAACACTCTGCCTGCAGGGACATCCGTGCGCTGTCAAAATAAAGGAATTGTTAAGTAGTGATGTGCAGCTCGTGTTGGTAACTCGAGTTCATTATCTATCTATCTATCTATTATATAAAAATCAATCCCTATTTCCCTTGGTCACGGCATCACACTTAAACTTTTAGACATATTTCGATCATTCTTTTTTCGTCGTGTTTGCTATTGTCAGGAGAAGGTTCTTATGAAAGAAAAAATGCTACACCGATTTTGATGAATTTTATTTTTTTATACTAAACGACAGGACAACGTCTGTCGGGTCAGCTAGTTATTAATAAGTATACTAATTTTAACAAAAATAACATAAAAAATGTATATTTCTTTGGTTTATCTTATTCGATAACTTCATTTCATAACCGAAGCATTAATATGTAAAAAAAACTGTCAATAATTCTATAATATCGATAGGGTCGATTGTATCGATACTAATATCTAAATTTGGTATAGACTAATCGTAAAACAGCAATACTATCGATAGTATTGTACCTCAATATTAAAATTACTATCGAAAGTGCCGGATTTGAATATTGGATCAACAATCGATATTTTAACGCTATCGACAGTAGGCTGTTATTCAATAGCTACGTACTCCAACCAATACCATTGAAAGTAAGGTCACTATCGATAGGGCAAAACTATCAATAGTATCGATACTATCGACAGTATATATCGCTTTTGCAATATTCAGCAGCAATAATGTCGACACTATCGATATTATCTATTGTTCATTAGATATTGAACATACTATCGATAGTATTGCTGTGTGTTTAGAGTATTTATACAAATGGAGCTTTCGATCCTATCGATACTATATTGATTTCCCACAACATCGATAGTTGATCGATATTCGATAGTGAACTATCAAGCGGCAACGGCAACACTACTTGTATTTATTATCTCCATAGGAGTATAAGTGTTCGGTGATTATCTCTGTGTGACGTTTGCATTTTATTTGCAGTTATTTTTCTATTGAATTTTTTTAGAACTATAAACAGAAATATGAAAAAATAACTCATAGACTGGTAATTAAATACACCAAGGACGTGAATATTTAATAAATACCTACCATGACAGAAACCAAGAAACATTGTCGGACTGTATCCTCCACCAATAAAATGTAAAAACTTTGATAAAACTTCCAAACTTTTTTGTATTTGATTCCTTAGTTATTTACCTATGTTTTATTGTTTATGTTTTAACTGTAGATAAATTTATTGTGTAACCCGTGTAAATATAAATAACCTAAGTATTTTATGTTTACTTTTAGTTGGTGGATAACTTTTGGTCTTGTTTGTGGAGGAACATTTTTGACTCGGTTCTACAAGGTACTGGAACCGGACCATGTTTGGTAAGTGTGAAACTCATTTTATGTTTATTCTAGGCAACTTACAAGTTCTTGAAAATTATAATTATCAGTCATTGAGTTAATAAGTAGTAACTAGAGAAGATGGTCCAACCAAACTTTTTGTAACACGAGTTGGGGCCTACTCCCACCTTTGAATTTAGTCTATGACTGACTCTAGACGCGACGAGACGTGTGTATTCTGTGTATTTTAAAAATTTTAATTGACTTCAATATGCTTTTGTGTGTCCTGAGATATTGTACAAATAGCGCATGAATTACAAATAAAGCCCAAGGAATCACCTTCCATCATTAAGTACACTTTATATTATCGAGAGAGAAAAATATTTTATAAAATCACTGCGACATTATGCGCCATTTAGACATTACTCAATGATGCTTTTGACGTTTGATTCGTCGCGGAAAAATGAAGCCTTTTAAGCGCTTTATTTAATTTTTACTATAAACGTTACAATATTGTTAGCGTTGCAGCAGCTTTTTTGTAATGGTTTTGTGTAATAGAAACATGGAATTTGTTTGAGATACCTTCTCTAGGTACTTGTATCTCAATGTTTTATGTTTATTCTAGGCAACTTACATAAGTTAAAATATATGTGTCAGTACCCTGCAGTTTCACTCCGGCACAGATCACATAATACTAACGTACAGATACCTCATACCGTACATCAATTCTGAACCGTCGTAACTAAATAATTCGTACGCATAATTTGTAACTGCTGTTGTGGTCACTAGGTGTCGCTAAGGCTGGGCTAGGCTGGACTAGGTCCTACTGTCTGAATGTAGGGAAACTAGCGACATCTAGGGCCACTTCCAAATATGACAAGAGAGACTTGTTACTAAGCGTTTAAAGCTAAAATAATATAGATGGCGTAGCGTACGCCCGCGACTCAAGTAAGTACCTATCTGGACATTGTACAAACGCGCGAACGGACTGATTCGATAGTATCTAACTAAAGTTTGCTTTGCTGCTTTGATAGGTAGTTAGAGGTAAGTATGTAGGTATTATGTCAAATTTATATTTATTTTATAATCCATCAATTCATCATCAATAATAAATAATGTTTTGAGTCTTTTATTTAATAAATAAATATTAAGTAAGTATGCTTGAACCACTTCCTCTGAATTTAGGACCCCACAATTTTGTATAGGTACCTATCTCTACCTACCTATTGGGTAGGTATACAAAGTTTTATAAAGTAGTATCTACTTATATACTAACTTCTTCATACTATTCAGTTCCGACGTAGTAGGTAATATTGTGATCTGTGGTTTCGATAACAAAATGCATTCTGTGATATTGATAAGATAAGCATGACCTGATGCAGGCTTGACTCCAGACGAGGAAATTCTTCAACGGCCAACAACAAAGACACGTAGGTAGGTAACTAGGCGTTACCTACTTACACGCATTTTTGTTTTTATAAGCCGGTTAATTTGTGTCACTGAGCTCCTCCGTGCCTACATTCTTTTGTGACTATATTTACCTACCTACTTCAGGTTTCGCTCCACTCCAACACAGGATTTCTTAAGAGGATAGTCTCCATTCTCTTTCTCCATACAAACGTAGATTAAATTTTCCTCCCTGTATAAAGACATTAGAGCAAATATGTTTATGCCATTTTTATTTTTTTCATTTTATTATTTTTTTATTTTAATTTTAATTAGAAAATAAAAATAAATAAAAAGGTAGATGTCATGAGTCATGACAGATACAGGTTTTATGGCATAAACATATTTGCTCTAATGTCTTTATCCAGGGAGGAAAATTTAAACTACGTTTGTATGGAGAAAGAAAATGGAGACTATCCTCTTAAACAGATATCAGTCATGAAAGAACAATGGCCATATATTATTTGCGCTAACATTCTTGTTACATTAATAAAAAAATATAGTAAAATATTAATCATTTACACATAAACACAAATTTATTAAAAAAAACTTTGGTGGTTAAAAGATATGGAGACTTATTTTCCAAGGTATGGCCATTTTTCCATCATTTACCTTTTTTTACTTGACGTTAATACGTTACTCCACTTAAATTCTGTGTTCGATTCTGGTGGTCTGATACTGAAATTCTGATGTTAGTTATTAGAGTTTTAGGTACGTGTTTAAGTCAGTCAAGTAAAAAAACCGGTTAAGTGTAATAAAATTTATAAAAAAAGACAAAAAGTCTAAATCATTTATTTAAGAAGAATATTTATGTACAAATTAAAAACGTCGAGGCTTAAAATTATGATTTCGACACGCGCCCTCCGATGAGAAGAACCCACAAGAATCGTAAAAAAGTTAACCATCATAGGGGTTTACTTTTTTGTGATCAAGTGTTAAATTACAATCGTCACACATAACTTAAGAAGGTGGGTACTTTTACCATTTCCATACAAACATAATACCAAAATAGAATTATGAAAAATTTAGTTTTCTACTTTAATATCGGTATTATTCGGATTAAGATTTTATTTATAATAGTGCCCCCACCACAAGGTTTTCCAAAATATTCATTCGAAATTAAATAAAACGGAGCTACATTTCGTTCATTTTTACAGCGTAAATTACTTTTTATTGGAAATAAACTAGTAAATTACGCTGTACCTTCTTAATACAAATTATTTCTTTAAATATTACTAAACGGGACATTTACCATGTTTTAACTTGTTTTTGACGGAATTCGATATTTTACGAGTCTCGTGAACAAGCCAGTTGAAATTACTGGCGAAATATCGAGTCTCGTCAAAAACAAATTAAAACATGGTAAATATCCCGTTATTTAATAATATTTGTAGTGAAAACAACCTTGTAAATTTAAAATTGTATATTAATTCTATAACTTCAACAGGAGTTACCAATAATCCTGTCCGTGAATTAATATTTTCTTTAAAATATGACATTAAAATAGTACCTAATATTAAATTGTACTTAAATTAGGTAATAGTACCTTAAATTGTGTATCTAATACACAATTAAAGTTTAATATATTCCTCGAATCTTTTTATGGACATGCCACACACGTCTTTAAGTAATTTATTATAATAAAGTATACTGGAGCTACAGGGCACAGTCAAATCTTCCTTGTGTCTCAAGTTAAACTGAAGGACATCACTGTATTCTTGAAATTTACTTAATTTAGTTATATAAACATAATTGGAAGGCTTAATTTTTATGAAGCCTTTCAAAAAAATGATAATTAAAATCAACGATTCAAAATTCCTATCTATTTTGAAGAATTTTTAATTTTGAACTAGATTGTAATGATTTTTTACGACTTTTACAATAATCATGAATCTTAACTTCTAATATTTTTTTAATTAAAAAATCAAAATGATTGAAATCATGATAATCATCTGGGATATTGATATTCTTTTTAAAATTTTGTACTAAATCAGCCACTAAATCACTTTTGTATAATTTGTTAATATTTTTGTTGTAAAAATCTAATAACTGGTTCACCAATTGGAATAAAAAATCACTAGGGGATTTGAGAGTGGGAGTTGCTATATTGGAATATGTTTTATTGATCAACAACAATTGCTTCTTATCAGTTAAATCAACTTGATTTTTTAACAATATATTTCTGCAATCTGAACAATCAAATTTATTTGCACAACATCTGCCTAGCCATCCAGCAAAATACACAACAGAACAGGTTTCCAATGTAACTGTCACTTCGGATGGATTGCCTGATCCATCCTGAGTTGGTGTTACATTGGAACTCGAACATGAAGGTTGATTGTCAACATCATCGCTTATAACACCTTGTAGGGTTACAGACGATGATGTTGATGGTCGAGGATTTGCGTGTTGTGTATTTTCCTGAGTAGCTACAAACAATTCGTGATCGGATTCACAATTAGTTTTATCAAATTTCATTAAGTTATTTAATAAATTTGATCGAAATGCTGATCTTAATGATTTTGATGTTGGATTTTTGTTACAGCCACCTCTGATTCTATAAATTCCAAACAGATTTTCAATTACATCTTGATTTAATCGATACGTAATCATAAATTTGACACCAGTGCCTGCTGTAAATTCCTCAGCGGAGAGTTGTTGTACTGCATTAATTGTTTGCATCATACCATCAAAACAGGGGGGGCGTGTTAAATGTTTTTGATTTTTTTTTGTATAACTAATTTTCTTTAATCTACTAAATATGTCTTTGCTTTTGATTAAGGTCTGATTGACTAAGGAATTTTTATTGATTGTAATTGCACATCGGTAAGGATTAGAATCAACTTTACTTCTAGAATTGAGACAATCAAACAAATCATTGCACAATTGAACAAAATCAGCTGTATGTTTTGCAGAATCACTTATTAACTCTCCGCTGTCTGCTGCAGTTTTAATAGAACTAGCAACAGAATTACTCAGAATTTGTGTTGCCAGTTTCACTTTCATTTTCTGGAAATTATTTGGATTGATATGCACTGGAGTCAATTTTTTTAAAGATTTGCTTTTATTATTTTTATCTAAATTATACACATTGATTATATCATTAAATGAAATCAGATTCCCTTCTAATTCAAAATCACCACTTATCAAATTATTTCGGACATTTTTGATTAAATGAGGAACGTCGAATATGGCAAATATTTTATGTCCATTAATAAAAAAGAAAGGAGAATCAACCGTAGCTCCGAGTTTTTTAATCATTTTTACATTTGGTGTGGCTTGGTCACAAACAGTAACCTTTGGTAATAAGCCACACTCAAATAATTTATTAATCACAGAATCAACAATAGTAGCCAATTTGTTCGAATCAACTGTTTTTGATGATAAAAAGTATGCTATCGGTATTTTCCAATTGGAATAAATACCTCTTACAATAAACACTAATGCGGACTTAGCCTCAGTTTGTATACGATTTCCACCACCAAAATCTTCAAACCCCTCTATTAAATCATATTTTGTTGTATACTCTAAATCAACCATAATACTCATTTCGTCAAAACATACCGTACATGCCCTTTCATTAATCGATTTTTCTGAAAATTTAATTTGTATATTATTAAATATTTCATTATTGATTCCTGGTAAACAATTTGTTTCTTGTAGCCAGCGCTGGATTGTTGATGGAGCGGCCAATACGATTCCTGAATTAACCATAAATTTATAAGCTGATGGTGATTTATAATACAAAGTCATGCAAAATTTTTTTTCCTTTTCCGTCCATTGTTTTTTTGATTTTGATTTCCTTAATTGCATTTTCGTTAACAATTTACTTGATTCACTACTAAACTTGTGCTTTGATATATCAATCATATTTTTATTATTAATCTGATCTTTAATTGATTTGTTTTTTATTATTTCGCGTTTCATTTTTTTCTTACAATCAACTAATCTATTTTTCAATATTTTACATTTAGGGGTGTCTTCCTCTACACATCTTCTCCTTCTCTTCGGCGTGGAACATGTGAAAATGGTGTAGTCCTTCACTTCTTCACTTCCTGAATTATCGGGCAGCTCATGGGACGCTCTTTTATTAGAATACACCTTCTTTGGTGTCAGCACTTTTAGGGTGTCTTCTTCTGCCAGTGCTTCTTGACCTAAAAAAGATTAGCATACTCAGAAGACATAATCCCATATAAATTCTAATAATAGGATAATAGGATTAGATTGGAATAATGATTTATAATCGTTTCAAAGTTACATGTTACAATAATTAAATCAATTTGATAATAAAATTCCAGAAATGTAGATACCCCTAATCAGTGTAGTCTTTAATCAATAACATTTTAATCATCGCATAATTGCAATTAATTAATTCACAATTAATTTAATTGCAATTAATCTGTTAGTTACAATTTATTTATTTAAATGAACTCATATTAACTGCAGGATACAACTTAAAAAAAAACTAATATTTTTAATTGTTTTTAGAAACAATTAAAACTAACAATTAATATTGATGTTTATCTGTAGTTCTTTTTTTCGTTTCGCAGCTAAATATATTTAGCTGCGAAACCCTAAAAATCTAATTCGGGAAGTATCTGCCTGTCAGTGTTGGGCAAAGTTTAATTGTAAGGTACAATTAAAACTAACAATTTATTAATCGTTAATTGAAAAATATAAATTAACCATTGATTAATTGTTAATTGTGAACTTTTAATAAACAAATATTAAATTGTTATTTTAAATTGTACCTTGCAATGAAATTTTGCCCAACACTGCCCCTAATTAATTGTGTAAAACAGTATAACACTTATGAAACTCAAACATAAGTGTTATTTTCATTTCCAAACAAACATAATACCAAAATTGAATTATGAAAATTTAGTTTTCTACCTGAATATCGGTATTATTCGGATTAAGATTTTACTTTTACAGGGCTCCCATCATAAGGTTTTTTTAGGAATAATATGAAACAAATAAGATGTAAACTAGTAATTATTTACGCTGAAAAAATGAACGAAATGTAGTTCCGTTTTATTTCATTTCGAATGAATATTTTGGAAAACCTTGTGGTGGGGGCCCTGTAAAAGTAAAATCTTAATCCGAATAATACCGATATTCAGGTAGAAAACTAAATTTTCATAATTCTATTTTGGTATTATGTTTGTATGGAAATAGTAACAGTACTCAGTACCCACCCTCTTAACATCAAGTTAAAATAGGTACCTATATGATATAAAATGTACAGAATACTGCTAAAAATGAAAGTCTACATATCTTTTAACCGCAGAGATTATTTTTAAATAGGTACCTATATTTTCTATTATGTATTTATGCGTTAGTAATTAATATTTTACAAAATTTTCTATTTACTTAGGTACCTACATAATGATCCAGTCATATAAGCTTGAATTAGGTAAGAATCTCGGAATTCGAGATACCCAGCTATAAGTCTGGAAATACTTGTATATTGATACCCTAAAAGTTGTTTCAAAACCTACATATGGTAGGGTGTGCGCAACTATGAAATTTCAAGGTCGAAGGTCACAAAAATCGTTTTTTTGTGTTTATTTTGTAAATATCTCATTTCCCATGGGTTTTTTGCTGTTTGTATTTATTATCAATATTGTAGAATACAAAATTCTCTACAAATTTTGTTTAATTTTTTTTTAAGGAATTAAGGGATATTAAGCCGAAAGGGGTTTGTTCTAGAGGTCTAGGCGAACAACTTTTGTTCTACGACTTTTGGAAATTCGAAGTAGTTTTCGAAAATTTTGAGTTTAAAGTTTGCATGAAAATCAGTTGTTTTTTAGAGTTTGAGGTCATTGACCTTATAGTGCCCTTTTGTTTAGTTTGGATCACTACAATCTTAACATTAATTGCCTTTATTTACAAAAACAGCTGTTTTTTTTTTCAGTGATACAAATTTAAATTTTCGAAAAAAAGTTCTTATTTCCAAAAGTCGTAGAACAAAAGTTGTTTGCCTAGACCTCTAGAACAAACCCCTTTCAGCTTAATACCCCTTAATACCTAATTTTTTTTTTAAACAAAATTTGTAGAGAATTTTGTATTCTACAATATTGATAACAAATACAAATAGCAAAAAACTCATAGGGGCCGGCGCAGACCTGACGGAGCGCAGCGCAGAGAATTTTTGATTGTCATAATATTATCGACCTTGTTCTCATTAAAATAATATTCAAAATCAGTTAACACACAATACGCGCGGAGGCGCGAGCATGCGCGCGGATTTATTTGTTTTGTTAACTGATTTTGAATATTATTTTAATGAGAACAAGGTCGATAATATTATGACAATCAAAAATTCTCTGCGCTGCGCTCCGTCAGGTCTGCGCCGGCCCTAGGAAGTGAGATGTTTGCAAAAAAAGCGCAAAAACCGATTTTTGTGACCTTTGACCTTGAAATTTAATAGTTGCGCACACCCTACCATAATAGGTTTGAGACAACTTTTAGGGTGTCAATATACAAGTATTTAGTTTTTACAGCGGGGTATCTCGAATTCCGAGGTGAACTTACTATAATGACTGGATCAAAACAAGATTTTCAGAGAAAGTAATTTATGGCCATTGTTCTTTACCGATCGACTTCAATATTGTGCACGCACAGAATTACATTATACCTACTTATTATTACTCTTTTTTTAAATTTTATAATTATTCTGACTTGTGGTGTAAGACTTGGTTTTCTGTCCAATTCGTGGTTCTAGGTCAAAGGGAAATACCATTATTTACCGTTTTTAGAGTTCCGTAAGTACCTCAAAAGGTAAAACAGAAACTATTATAAACTCACTTGCTTGTCCATGTGTCTGTCTGATATTTTTGGGTGAAAGTAAATGATACCTTGTTCCTATTTGTCCGGGTGAATTACAGTAGTAAACATTAGAGGAAAAAAACACTCAAGACAAGAAAGAATAAAACCGGCCATGTGCGGCACGAAGGGTTCCGTACCATTATCACAATTGGGTACGGAACCCTAAAATTAACACTGGTATCACGCAACGACGACGCCCGTTTGCATTTTATCTTTACCACTGACGCCAGTTCATCACTAGATGACACCAGTGGTCAAAATAAATCACGCATACGTTGCGTTTTACCGTGAAAAATCACGTTGGTTGTACGGGAGCTTCACTTATATATTTGTTTTTAGTATTTCTTGTTATAGCGGCTACAGAAATACATCTGTAAAAATTTCAACTGCCTAGCTATTACGGTTATGATATGATATATATCCTGATGACAGACAGCGAAGTCTCAGTATTAGGGTCCCGCTTTTACCCTTTCGGTATGGAACCCTAAAAAGATCGAAACATAAACAAAACACAATCAAAGTACAACAAAAACAAAGGTCTTTAGTTTTCATCATCTTTTGTTTTTCTTTCTGTTTAGTGTTTCAATATCAGACAGACAGATAGACAAGCGAGTGATGTTATATGGGTTCCTTTTTACCTTAATGAGGTACGGAACCCAAAAATTAATGTAATAGTGATTTACCACACCTTTATTTTATCAAACTAATAGCTGAGAACCGCGGTTTCAGCCGCGTAAGTCACGATCCCGCGGGAATATAGAGATAAAAAACCAGTCTATGTGTTAATCCAGATCTCCAGCTATCTGCATACCAAGTTTAAATGTAATCGGTTTAGTAGTTTTTGCGGGAAGAAGTAACAAACATTATTGTTTACTTACTGACTTACATTACACAAACTTTCACATCCATAATATTAGTAGAATTTTACGTTCTGCCTTGTAGCCCCGGCATAGAATAGGATTACTTCATCTCTTCCCCCCGTGGGTGTCGAAAAACTACTTGGTCCCTAGGAGGGTTGGTGTCAGGCAGGCGGCCGGTCGTCAAAATATTGCCAAATCTATTTGCAGACGTTATGGTCAATTATGGACAACTTACCTATTGCACCAAAACAAAATAACAAAAAACAATTGGGGGCATAGTGCACCCGGGGCTCCTGAGAAGGATGCAACCGGGAACATCGCTCGGATAAGAGAGTTTTTGTGTAAAGAAGTAACAAACATACTAATTTACTTAGTGGAATTTAAAATCTCAACATAATCGGAAAGAAAGAAGTCGGTCAAAATTAATTTGCCAGATTTGATTTGACCGGAAAGTATAAAATTGTCAAAACCAGCCATTGTCATTCCCCATTAATTTTGAACCTCTTGTAATGGTAGACTTGACCTCCTAATTTTATAGTATGGTTTAAAACTTAAATTAAGTAGGTAAACAATTTTAATCTCGGTTCAGCTGAGACATAGTTTGCTTTTTCAGAACTTTTCAGTTCATTTCACAGTAAAATTTGTTCAGTTTGAAGACAATATACATACATACATACATGTTACCAACGTTACCTCTTTATAATATTAGTATTAGATAATTAATTTACCTGAAATGGAGGGAGTGCTTGAGATTTCTTCTGATTTATAATGGTCAGGAACTGCAATTTTTCTCAATCTCTTTCTTTTACCCGATTCATTAGTTATATATTTTCTCTTAAAGTGGTCCACACATAGATGTTTTGATCTCAAGCAATGTGGGGGTAAATGAGTTATTGTCATATTACCTAAAACAATTAATTATATTATTATTTGTTATGTTGTTCATAGTTACTAAAATACCTCGTTTATAACTTATTTTTAGTTCAAATAAGATTTGATTGCAAGGTCAGATTAGTGCACTGTTTGATGTTGTTACTAAGTAGGTATGTTTTATGTATTAGGTCTATGTTTGTTATTATTACAATCTTATCATACTTGCATAAAGTTTGTACTGGCGAGGTCTCACAGAACTCTATGTACTAGTTTACAAGCTTTTATTTAAGTCAAAACCGATCAAAACATACTATAGTAACAAAATAAGGAGGTAATTGATTTTACTTACCGCAATTCTCTATCCATATTTTCAGGCGTTCTGGGTCGTTCCAAGGGAAAGTAAACACTGACTTTTTGTCAGACGTGTTTTTACACATAAAATAGTGGCATTTGTGCGGCGGCATTTTGCACAATGAATTAGGTAGGTTATTTATTAAACACTAAAATCGTTTGTCCGAGGTAAGATAGCCAGTGGTCGCAGAAAAATCGTCCAGTAAACCAGTTCAACAAGCCAAATCTTAGGAAACTTTCAGGGTCCGTATTCACGCCAAGTTGTTAGTTATCAGTTCAACAAGCCAAATTTTAGGAAACTTTCAGGGTCCGTATTCACGCCAAGTTGTTAGATCAGTTCAACAAGCCAAATCTTAGGAAACTTTCAGGGTCCGTATTCACGCCAAGTTGTTAGTTAGTATCAGTTCAACAAGCCAAATCAATAAAAAGTTTCAGAGTCCGTATTTCACACCAAGTTGTATCATTTCAAAAAGCCAAATCACTAGGAAGTATCGGAGTCCGTATATTTCACACCAAGTTGTCCAATTTAAAATAAAACACGAAATTAAAACAGCACTCGACTCAGAATCCAAAAGCGAAAAAGTTTGTAGAGGTAGGTACCTATTTCGAAGTTTTTCGCATTTGCGTTTTATTTTTACAGATGGCATAACGTTCAGTCGATATGGGTCAGATAGTTCCACCTACCATTACTAGATGTCGTCGTCACTTTGCCTTTAATTTTCTCAAAAATCTAAATAGTTCCATTTTTAACGGGATTTTTAATATTTTCCAATGCCAGATTTTTTTAAATAATAATGACATCAAAATTTAGAGGTTATTATATTGCATTCTTGAATTAAAAATTACCAGGAATACTAGTATGTCCATCTGTTGAATTTTTTTAGAACTAAATTTCTTTTGTTCGAGATGGGACCCCATGACTCCGGTAAATGGAAACATTGGGATAAAAAGCTTGTGTTCTCAGGTCTCCAGCTATCTGCATAACAAGTTTCATCTCAATCGGTTCAGTTTATGTGTGAAGTTTTGTGTATTTTTGTGTGAAGGAGGAAACAAAAATACTGTTTACTTACACACAAACCTTCACATCTATAATATTAGTAGGATTTTGGCATATGTTTCTCTTGTACTACCATGTTAGTGAGCCATCCTAAAGGAGAACAGATTAACATGTCTAGCTAGGGCTAACCAAGTAATGGGTTTCCTCACAATGCTTTCCTTTACCGTATGAGCAAAGTTAATAGAGCACATTGAAGGAAAAAGACATTAAGAGTCGTAACATCAACTCTAGAAGCATGACCAAGTCTCCATTTGTATGATATGATATACCTTATACTTATTACTTCTAGTAATCATCATGGGTACATTCAAAAGGTCCTGTAGTTAACTTCCCCGAAACAATGATACTCCAAGCATTGTATTTACTTATATTTCTTCTTCTTCAACTTTGAAACACGTATGGGCTGTGTCGCTTATTACCTCATTTGCCTAGCATTTGTCTCAAGCGCCTTGGTATTCTTTTTTATAAATATTTGCAAAAAGTAAGGGACAACTAGTGTTGATGCAAATCAAATTAGGTTTAATAAAGTAAAAGGTAAAAACGGGACCCTGTTACTGAGATTGCTGTCTGTCTGTCCGTCTGTCTGTCACCAGGCTGTATCATGAACCGTAATAGCTAGACGGTTGCAATTTCCACAGATGATGTATTTCCGTTGCTTATGTTTCAGCTGGGATGAAACTCATTTTGGGAAGATGGCAAGTTGGTACATAAATAGAACATTTTTCTTTGATGTCCACCCTCCTCTTGGAAAAGTAAGTAGCTATTACTACTGTACAAATACTTTCAAAAAACGTTTGTTTTCTTTCACTAATAAACTTCTACTTAATAAAAATTATAAATCAGGGTAAAATAAAACTAGGTAATAGTATAAATTTCTATTAATTTTTGTATGTAGCTCAAGGCTATTTCATTTAGAAAATTTATTTTCAAGGAAAAATAGCATTCAAAAATTTTCACTTGCGGCGAGGCTTGAACTCGCGTCTTTGGGTCAGTACCCCAACGTCTATCTATACCAACTAGCGAACTAGGTGAACTTGCGTAGTCTAGTTGGTATAGACGTTGGGGTACTGACCCAAAGACGCGATTTCAAGCCTCGCCGCAAGTGAAAATTTTTGAATGCTATTTTTCCTTGAAAATAATTTTTCTAGGTAATAGTAATTAAACTAATTTATTTTTATTTTAATCGCATTGCTTTGAAAAAATCCTAAAAATAGTAATAACACTGACTTTTCTGGTTTTGATAGTGTTGATTTTCAAAAAGGTTTATTTACTATAAACCTATCTTAAGTATAAAATTAATGTTATTGGAACATTCCAGATGTTAATTGGATTATCAGGCAAATTGTCTGGATATGATGGGAAATTCGCGTTTGAGAAACCTGGAGACAAGTATGACGGAGCCAGATATGAGGGCATGAGAATTGTTAGTATATTAAATACTGCTTCCCCCGGTTACACCAGCGTAAATCCTGATCCCGTCGGAATCTCGGGATCAAAAGTAGCCTATGTTACTCCTCGATAATATAACTTTCTATTGGTGAAAGAATTTTTGACATCGGTTCAGGAGGTCCAGTAAATTACCCCCAATATACATACATACACACAAACATGTTACCAACGTTGCCTCTTTATAATAAATTAAATAAATAATATTGGCACATTGCAAAAACTTTTTTTTATACCATATACAATAGATGAGCATTGACTACTATCTCATCTGATGGTAAGTGAAGATATATGATCTAAGATATTTATTTATCATTGCGTACTTTTCAGTTCTGCACAGCACTTGGAGCTGCGATAATTCCCTTGACTTTCCTCAGTATATGGGAAATGACAAAATCATTAGAAGCCACTTTGATTGGGACACTACTGCTTTTGTGTGGTAAGTCCTATGACTGTACATTAGACATTTGGGGGTAACCCGGTTTGGATCCGGTACTCGGCGAAACCGGCTACCGAGTAATGGTGCCGGGTACCTGGCTCTACCAGGTAATTTGGTACACCAAAATGATCATCATCATCATCCGAGCGTGGTTCCCGGTTGCATCTCTCTCGAGAGCCCGGGGTCCGCTTTCCTACTTTTACGTCTCCACTTCGCACGATCTTCGGCATCCCGTGTAGTGAGGCCATTTACACGCATATCCGATCTTACAACGTCAAGCCAGCACTTCTTGGGTCTTCCCAATCTGCCGCGGCCGGGCGGAGGCGCCATAGCAAGACATTTGTTTCCCACGTAACTAGCCGGTTTCCGTAGAACGTGGCCGTACCACCGTAAGCGGCATTCTTGCAGTTTGTCTGCAATGTCTCGGACATGAAGGCTGCCCCTGATGCGGGAGTTTCTGACGCGGTCTTTTCGCGTCACTCCACACATCCAGCGCAGCATCTTCATCTCCGTGACACGCAGCTCCTGCTTATGTCGCTCAAGCAATGGCCACGCCTCACTACCATACAAAAGGACAGGTCTAATGATCGTTTTATAGACCTGTCCCTTCAGTTTAACCGGCATTTTCGGGTCACAGATGACACCAGTTACCTCTCGCCACTTGGCCCAAGCTGCCGAAATGCGGGACTTGACGTCACAATCGATGTCGCTGGACTCGTGAAGCACAGATCCCAAGTACTTGAACTGGTCTGTCCGCTCGATCATGTGACCGTCTACGCAGACAGGTGTGGGATCTGTGGTATTGCTAGCCAAGTATTCGGTCTTCGCTACGTTGAGTTGCAAACCGCCGTTCACCATTACTCGGTAGCCGGCGAAACCGGCCGGCTACCGAGTAATGGTGCCGGGTACCTGGCTCTACCAGGTAATTTGGTACACCGAAATGATGATGATAAATATTGCTTACACAACAAACTGAAACGGAAAATATGTTTATTCAATGACTAAAATGTGACACCGTTTTATGGCGGAAGTACCTGAAACCCGCACTAACCATTTCGCTTCGTCATTCCTAATTCGCACCGTGAGAGATCAGAAATCAAAAATTCAACATTCACAGAACAGAAAGTATTTTTCTAAATAAGAACAATTTTTTCCTTACACTTAAACACAAAATCTTTTATATTATTTATCACTATTTATTTTTACTTGCAGATGTGGGATTCCTGACTCTAAACAGATATATTCTCTTGGATCCAATATTGTTGTTCTTCATGAGTTGTTCCATATATGGTGCATTTAAGGTAACCTTTACTACCGGGATGGCCACTGGCACTAGTTATTGCCAACGGCCACCCCATCTTGATACTAATAATGATAAATGAAAGAGTTATTTTGAGACCAAATAATATATAGTTCAGGACATTGCACACAGCACCATCTAACCTCAAACTAAGCAACTAGGCTTGTACTATGGCTACTTAATCAATCAATCGATCATTTATTTGGTGTCATTTTCACCACTCTTGTACACTTATATGCCACCGAAATTTTATTATACAATTTACAAGCATTTTAACTAGGTTTTACATAAATTAAAATTCAGCAACCCATCTCATCAACACGCTTCTACCAAAACTCAAGTGTATGTAACGTTGTAGGTACGAACACTGACAGAGGAAGGCACCCCTCCGTTTTCCCCTCGGATGGTGGCCTGGCAGCTGTATCTCGGGGGGTCTTTAGCTTGTACTATGTCAGTCAAGTTCGTTGGTCTGTTCGTTGTGCTCTTCGTCGGATTGAGGACTCTAGCCGACTTGTGGAATGTGCTTGGAGATCTTACTAAACCTGTCGTAAGTATGAATGCAAAATATTTTATTCATTTTTTAGAGTTCCATAGCCAAAGGGTTAAAACGGGATCCTATTACTAAGACTCCACTGTCTGTCTTGTCTGTCACCAGGTCGAATCTCATAAATCCTAATAACAGGATAGTTGAAATTTTTACAGAAGATGATTTTCTGTAGCAGCTATAACAACCAACTAAAATAAAACAAATATTTAAGGGGGGCTCCCATACAACAAACTTGATTTTTTAAATTAAACGCAACGTTAGCGCGATTTATTTCTACCACTGGCGCCATCTAGTGATAAACTGGCGTCAGTGGGAAAGATAAATGCAAACATGCGTCGTTGCTTCCTAACAAACACTGAATAATAAGGTTTTACTTGAAATTGCAGAGTTTAACAATAAAACATCTGATTGGACGATCAGTAACGCTGATCCTGTGGCCGACACTGCTGTATGTTTTCTTTTTCTGGATACATCTCACTGTATTGAATAAAAGGTGGGCACTCACGTTTTCATGACCATGTTACTTCTGCATAATGTCGCTTTTGCAAAAGTCAATAACGTAGAATGTCATACACTTTTTAAACTTACACGATTTCCACCCATCATTATAAAAATGATTATCTTTAACGCGGTCTAGACCCTTGTCTAATAATAATTATGGCATAATGTAATTTTAGCAAAAGTCAATAACGCAAAACATAACTAACATACAAACTCAGTTACACAAAAAGCTACTTTCGCATAATATCACTTTCCTAAAACCATCAGCAGTACAGTAACATACCAATGATAAATATTGTCCACAACAGCGGTAACGGCGACGGTTTCTACTCATCGGGCTTCCAAGCGCGGCTGATTGGCAACAGCTTACACAACGCGAGCGCACCGCGACTTGTCGCGTACGGTGCGGTGGTTTCACTCAAGAACCACCGCACGGGCGGCGGGTACCTCCACTCTCACCATCACCTGTACCCTGCGGGCGCCGGCGCGAGGCAGCAGCAGGTAACTCTACACTTGTCGCGTACGGCGCGGTGGTCTCGACAAGAACCACCTCACGGGCGGCGGGTACCTCCACTCTCACCATCACCTGTACCCTGCGGGCGCCGGCGCGAGGCAGCAGCAGGTAACTCTACACTTGTCGCGTACGGCGCGGTGGTCTCGACAAGAACCACCGCACGGGCGGCGGGTACCTCCACTCTCACCATCACCTGTACCCTGCGGGCGCCGGCGCGAGGCAGCAGCAGGTAACTCTACACTTGTCGCGTACGGCGCGGTGGTCTCGACAAGAACCACCGCACGGGCGGCGGGTACCTCCACTCTCACCATCACCTGTACCCTGCGGGCGCCGGCGCGAGGCAGCAGCAGGTAACTCTACACTTGTCGCGTACGGCGCGGTGGTCTCGACAAGAACCACCGCACGGGCGGCGGGTACCTCCACTCTCACCATCACCTGTACCCTGCGGGCGCCGGCGCGAGGCAGCAGCAGGTAACTCTACACTTGTCGCGTACGGCGCGGTGGTCTCGACAAGAACCACCGCACGGGCGGCGGGTACCTCCACTCTCACCATCACCTGTACCCTGCGGGCGCCGGCGCGAGGCTGCAGCAGGTAACTCTACACTTGTCGCGTACGGCGCGGTGGTCTCGACAAGAACCACCGCACGGGCGGCGGGTACCTCCACTCTCACCATCACCTGTACCCTGCGGGCGCCGGCGCGAGGCAGCAGCAGGTAACTCTACACTTGTCGCGTACGGCGCGGTGGTCTCGACAAGAACCACCGCACGGGCGGCGGGTACCTCCACTCTCACCATCACCTGTACCCTGCGGGCGCCGGCGCGAGGCAGCAGCAGGTAACTCTACACTTGTCGCGTACGGCGCGGTGGTCTCGACAAGAACCACCGCACGGGCGGCGGGTACCTCCACTCTCACCATCACCGGTACCCTGCGGGCGACGGCGCGAGGCAGCAGCAGGTAACTCTACACTTGTCGCGTACGGCGCGGTGGTCTCGACAAGAACCACCGCACGGGCGGCGGGTACCTCCACTCTCACCATCACCTGTACCCTGCGGGCGCCGGCGCGAGGCAGCAGCAGGTAACTCTACACTTGTCGCGTACGGCGCGGTGGTATCGACAAGAACCACCGCACGGGCGGCGGGTACCTCCAGTCTCACCATCACCTGTACCCTGCGGGCGCCGGCGCGAGGCAGCAGCAGGTAACTCTACACTTGTCGCGTACGGCGCGGTGGTCTCGACAAGAACCACCGCACGGGCGGCGGGTACCTCCACTCTCACCATCACCTGTACCCTGCGGGCGCCGGCGCGAGGCTGCAGCAGGTAACTCTACACTTGTCGCGTACGGCGCGGTGGTCTCGACAAGAACCACCGCACGGGCGGCGGGTACCTCCACTCTCACCATCACCTGTACCCTGCGGGCGCCGGCGCGAGGCTGCAGCAGGTAACTCTACACTTGTCGCGTACGGCGCGGTGGTCTCGACAAGAACCACCGCACGGGCGGCGGGTACCTACACTCCTGTACCCTGTACCCTGCGGGCGCCGGCGCGAGGCAGCAGCAGGTAATATCAGGACCAGGAGTTGGGTTTGGGGGGAGAACTACGGATCTCCCTTTTGGACTAGGGTTCCGCGAGGTTGGGCTAAGCCCGGCGTTCCAGATAGGCCGCTTCTATCGGTGATCGAACACCGCCCAACTTTAAGGTTTGGTTTTGCGATGGCTGTGGCACACTGGAGATATAGCTGGCTTCTCTACTGGCCTCAGCGAGGTTGTCGTTAGCTCCTTTCTGCGGTGCGAGTGGTGAGCCGCTTTATTGCTCCGGTACCTGTCTGGATAACTGGTAGTGTCACTTGGGCACGAGGCAGCTCTCCTTAAGAGAACCAAACACGAACGTTTGAGGACACGATCGGTCTACATCTGATTCCGGACGGTTGCTCCTCGGAGTGGCCTGACGGTACAGCGGACCCCTCCACCCAAGTTGGTCATAGATGGGGACTCTATTATATATACATATATAATATCCCTAACCGGTTCCGTATCCCTGACCGGATTTATCGGTCACTTAGTAGGCATATGGATGTACGCTGGAAAGTGAGCGAGCCAAAACAGCTCCGTTACCACACTGGAGATGTGGGAGGTGTTTTCTCTATCGGCCTTGGCGAGGTTGTCGTTAGCTCCTTTCTGAGGTGCGAGTGGTCATCATCATCCGAGCGTGGTTCCCGATTGCATCTCTCTCGAGAGCCCGGGGTCCGCTTTCCTACTTTTACGTCTCCACTTCGCACGATCTTCGGCATCCCGTGTAGTGAGGCCATTTGCACGCATATCCGATCTTACAACGTCAAGCCAGCACTTCTTGGGTCTTCCCAATCTGCCGCGGCCGGGCGGAGGCGCCATGGCAAGACATTTGTTTCCATGGCAAGACACTAGCCGGTTTTCGTAGAACGTGGCCGTACCACCGTAAGCGGCATTCTTGCAGTTTGTCTGCAATGTCTCGGACATGAAGGCTGCCCCTGATGCGGGAGTTTCTGACGCGGTCTTTTCGCGTCACTCCACACATCCAGCGCAGCATCTTCATCTCCGTGACACGCAGCTCCTGCTTATGTCGCTCAAGCAATGGCCACGCCTCACTACCATACAAAAGGACAGGTCTAATGATCGTTTTATAGACCTGTCCCTTCAGTTTAACCGGCATTTTCGGGTCACAGATGACACCAGTTACCTCTCGCCACTTGGCCCAAGCTGCCGAAATGCGGGACTTGACGTCACAATCGATGTCGCCGGACTCGTGAAGCACAGATCCCAAGTACTTGAACTGGTCTGTCCGCTCGACCATGCGAGTGGTGAGCGGCATTATGGCTCCGGTATCTGTCTGGACAACAAGTAGTGTCACTTGGGCACGAGGCAGTTCTTAAGAGAACCAAACACGAGCGTTTGAGGACACGATCTGTCTATAACTGATCCCGGACGGTGCTCTTGAGAGTTGCCTGATGGTACAGCGGACCCCGCCAAGTTGTCAAACGCTTGTCTATCGTGTTTAAAAAAAAGTATTTATGCGCGGACGGAACGTATATACATCTGACTAATATTATAAATGCGAAAGTAAGTATGTCTTGTCTGCCTGTTTGTTACGTTTTCACGCTTAAACCGCTGAACCGATATTGATGAATTTTGGTATAGAGATAAATCGGACCTTGGAAAGGACATAAACTTTTGATCCCGTAAATCCCAATAGCTAGAAGACGCCGCGCCGAGCGCAACTTTCTTCAATATGTATTTACTTTAGATAACAACATACACGCACAAAGACGAGAACAACCGCTGGGTGATCAAGCCGTACGACCGCGAGAAGGCTGGCGGCGTGGTGGTGGTGCGCAGCGGCTCGCTGGTGCGGCTCACGCACGCGCACACCGCACGCAACCTGCACTCGCACCGCGAGCGCGCGCCGCTCACCACCAAGTATTTGCAGGTCACTGGCTATGGAGAGGTGAGATTTATCTACACTAATATTATAAAGAGGAAAGATTTGTATTTTTGTGTGCGTGTGTTACTTTGTATGTTTGTTATGAATAAACTCAAAAACCGGACCGATTTCAAATTCACCATTAGAGAGCTACATTCACCCTGAGTAACAGGCTACTTTTACATTCCGATATTCCCACGGGCTCGGGACTTACGCGGGTGAAACCGCGGGACGCAACTAGTTTCAAATATTTGGATTAAAAGTAAGCAACTGATAAATTTTAATAGTTCAATGGTTACATAATATATAATATCCTTCTCCGGAGCCCGGGATCCGATAAGCACAAATTCTTTTTGACCATAATTACTGCAAATAGATTCCGCGATATTTTTACCAACCCTCATTGCATTGGTGCAAGTAGTTTACCCGGGTTCACTTCGTTAATGTCCTTTTAAGACATCCACGAGAAGAGATAGGGTCACCCTATTCTATGCCGGGGCTACGCTGCCATCTTTTCATTATTTCATCCCACGAAGTTATATTGTTCTAGTCATAATGTTATTTTTTTACAGGATGGCATAGGAGATGCAAATGACGTATGGAAGGTAGTGATATCCGGTGGCAAAGATGGCGACGAGATACATACTGTTAGAAGCAAGCTGATGTTTGTGCATTATTTACAGGTAAACTAAGCTGAGACCTGTAGAGAAGGTATATTTTCTTTTATAATACATGTATTTTAGGGATCGAGAGACACCCAGACTAGAAACAAATATGTATTTTTAAGGATAAATACTTGCTCCCGGCGGCTCCACAGAGGTCGTCAAGTTAATTCCGAATTTCCGAAATGATCGCGTCCACTATCATTGGCCAATGTAGCGGAAGCTAGCGTTTGGGGAAACGATTTGTCTATAACTGATCCTTGACGGTTACTCCTGGAAGTGGCCTGACGGTACAGCGGACCCCTCCATTTACACCAAAATGTTGGCCATAGTTGGGGACGCTATTATAACTTATATATGTAGATCAGTTTGTGCTGAGGTTTCTACTGGTGATATACTCATAATTACTACTGCCTATGTGTGTACACAATAGCTGTTAAATCTCCAGGCGTGTGCGCTGACGACGACCGGCAAGCAGCTGCCCAAGTGGGGCTTCGAGCAGCAGGAAGTGGCCTGCAACCCCAACTTGCGCGACAAGCACGCGCTCTGGAATGTCGAGGACAACCTGAACGATGACTGTATGTGGCTTTGTTACTGTACACTTGCTATCTTTGTATTATGTTAGGCAGTTACCGCGGTTTCACCCGCGTAAGCCCCGTTCCCGTGGACTATCGGGATCGAAAGTAGCCTATGTAACTCCCTGATAATGCAGCTTTCTATAGGTTAAAGAATTTTTGAAATCGGTCCAGTGGTTTCGGAGATTAGGTACCCCCAATATACATACCATACATACATACAAATATACACGTTACGAACGTTACCTCTTTATAATATTAGTATAGATTAACCAGAATTGTTCAACTGCTGGGCAAAGGCCCCCTCCAACTCTTCCATTCGGGTCTTTTTTAGGTTTTATTTTGGGCGGACCGCGCGCGTCATTTCCAAAAGGTCGCATCCCATTTTCATAGCCCGCAGATAATATCTCGATACTTTTTAACGATTATTGCATATTAAACCTTATAATTTACGTCCTCAGTGCCCAAGATGTCGTTCGAGTCATACGCGTCAGGGTTTATCGAGAGGTTTGTGGAGTCACACGCGGTCATGTTCCAGGGGAACTCAGGCCTCAAGCCCAAGGAGGGGGAGGTTACATCGCAGCCGTGGCAGTGGCCCATTAATTATAGGGTAAGAACTTAGATTACTTAGCCTAGATAGTATTCTAACAACGATTTTTTATCCAGGTGTTTGAGTAATTGACTTTGGAACTGGTAAATCTCATCTGTCAGATGAGTTTGAAATGGATCACTATCAGGCGATTTTTCTACCTCTAATAGAGACCAGTGCAATTCTATGGGTAAAAAGTTAAATGGTTTAGCCGTATAGATGGGGGTAGCGCCCTATTCTTTTCGTGGGTTTTGTAAAAGACGACTGAGGGATCTGGAGGAGACTAGCAAACCAGGAGTTCTCCCTATGCAGGGGCGAGTAAATTACTTGGTCCGAAGGAGGGTTGACGTCAGGCCGGCCGAGGTCGTAAAAATCTATTACCAGTAAATGCGGTCAATATTGAAATGACTCTTCTACTGCGCCATTCTCGAATATTTTTAATAGGGTTTTATTAGCTGACCCTGGGTTTCCGAAGGGGATGCAAGAACAAGTTTGACTCGCATTTGGCAGTTTTTAAATACGAAAAAAGCCACTCTAAGCCCTTTGTAAATCAGAAGCTATGTTTAGGTGATGACGAAGAAGTTTTATTTCTTATCGACTTTGGTGCCCTCTCGTATCTCCAGGGTCAGTTCTTCTCCGGCAGCGGTCACAGGATCTACCTCCTGGGTAACCCGGTGGTGTGGTGGAGCAACCTCGCCTTCCTCGCGCTCTTCCTCGTGCTGTTCCTCGTCAACTGTCTCAGGGAGAAGAGGGCTGAGGCCTTCGGGGTGCCTTTACAAGGTTACTGTTCTTTTGATGTTGGCTTGTTATAGTTGCTTTTTAGGGTTCTATGCTCAAAAGGTAAAACGGAACACTTTTACTGAAACTCCACTGTTCGCCTGTCTGTCTGTCTGTCACCAGGCTATCTATACTAATATTATAAAGATGTAACGTTGGTCACGTGTATGTATGTATATTGCGGGTAATCTCTGAAACTGCTGGACCGATTTCAAAAATTCTTTTACCAATAGAAAGCAACATTACCAGGGAGAAATAGAATAGTAGGCTACTTTTGATCCCAATATTCCCCCTTGATTACGCAGGTGTAACCGCGGAATTTTGCTAGTATCTCAAAAACCGCGGTAGCTACACAGTTATAAATGTTCACAGATAATGTATTTCTGCTGCCGCTATAACAACAAATACAAAAAAAAAAACAGTATAAAATAAATATTTAAGTGAGGCTCCCATACAACAAACGTGTGTTATTTACGCCCACCAGATGGCAAGGGCCGGCAGCTGCTGGCGGCGGCGGGGTGGACGTTCACCGGGTGGGCGCTGCACTACGTACCGTTCTGGGCGATGGGACGAGTGCTGTACTTCCACCACTACTTCCCGGCGCTCGTGTTCAGCTCCATGCTCACAGGTACGGGGTAAGCGACGCCTGCTGCGGTCAGACCTTGGATGGGTGACCGATAGTGTGTGTAGCAAAATATTATTGGACGGTTGGTCCCGGTTGAACAAGTTAGAGACTTTAGGGCACTATGACAATTCTTACACTAGGTGAGACACGCCACTATACCATAAGAACGAAGAAGAAGAATATTCAACTATTTTCTGTGTCACTGTGTATTTAGTAATGCATTAACAAAAGAAAAATCAATATATGTGTTACATCCGTTTTCTAGGCACCATAAAACATGCATAGTGTCTTACCATACGGCTAGGTGGCGCTGTGTGTGATGTTCACAGAGCTTATAAAATACAGGTTTCTGGTCTAGGTATTCCTACTAATATTATAAAGCTTTAAGTTTGTGAGCATGTATGTGTATTAAGTGTGTTTGTTACTTAATCACGTAAAAACCGCTGAACCGATTACCATGAAACTCGGTATGTAGATAGTTTCAGACCTGGAATAACACATAGGCTACTTTTTATCCCGATATTCTCGCGGGATCGGGCAGCTAGTATTAAAATTAAAATACGTAGTATATCAGTTGTCTAGTACCCATAGTACAAGCCTAGCGCTTAGTTTGGGGCTAAATAGCGCTGAGTGTACCATCGTTTAATATTTGTACATGTTTGTTTCCAGGTATCCTAACAGAATACCTCCTGGCCAGCATCAGAAGCTACCTAACCCCCGAGCTGGGCAGAACGGTGTACCACTGCATCATGGGGCTGGTGATATCCACCACGGTCTACAGCTTCTACTTGTTCTCTCCTCTCGCGTACGGCATGGACGGTCCGTTGGCACATGAGACCAACTCCACTATGGCCGGCCTCAAATGGATGGAGTCTTGGGAGTTTTAACATGTCGTACTGAGAGCGGTGTTACCGCGACTTTCATTCCGAAGGCCGTGGTTTCGAATCCTGGCCGATTATGTGCGCTATTTACATCGCTCTTAAGGTGAAGGAAAACAACGTGAAGAAACCCACAGCTTAAAGTCATGCAAAAAGGCCCAGTTATAGGGCTAGTTGCGGAAACACACAGTAAAAACTAACTAACATGTCATACTGGCTACTGGCCGGGATCGGGAATTCAAGTTCAAGTTCAGGTTTAGTTCAAGTTCACCCGCGTAAGTCCCGATCCTGTGGGAACACATGGCAAAGAACACACTCTCTTAATGTCATGTCCCCAGGATCAACGGTTTGGGCTATGTATGATATATAGTTCATTGAATTAGTCAGTCAGTCAGGACTTTGAATTTTATATGACTTCAGCTAGTTACATATAAAATTCAAAGTCGTTCTCACACCCCGTAATATATTTTAAAAACACCTACAACCCTACACTATTTCTACCCTACCCTACTACTACCCTACCCTACTAATACGATTTTCTAATAGGTATCTATCTCCATACCAACATTCATCAAAATCGTTTCAGCATTTTTTAAATTAATAACAACTATCTTGCGCGGCCTAACACTGAAGTCGAGGTAGAGTCTATAAACATGAATGTATGGGTCAATTTATACTAGCGCAGAGTCGAAGCGTCAATCTTTAACTTAACACTACAAATTCAACCTTATCTCCATAGTGCAATGCTCATTTTACTTACTAGCTGCGCCCCGCGGTTTCACCCGCGTAAGTCCCGATCCCGCGGGAATTACGGGATAAAAAGTAGCCTATGTGTTATTCTAGGTGTCCAGCTATCTATATATATTCCAAGTTTCATCGCAATCGGTTCAGTAGTTTTTGCGTGAAAGAGTAACAAACATCCAAACATCATTATAATTAAAAAGACGCGCGCTCATTCGCGTTCGCAACGCTGTATGGTTCCCGCGCATCTCGCTCGCCACGCTCCCACTAGCGATCCCAGGTGTGTTGTCGTATTCTTGCGAATACGCGCGCATTCGTACAGCTTCGCTTTAGATGCGAAGAATTTGACGCTTCGACTCTGCGTTAGTATAAATTGACCCTAAGGTGAACCTAAAGGTGCTAATTATAATAATACTCATGATTTTTATATTTGTTTCTCTCTTTAAAGTTTATGTTCTGTAAGAAATGTTTTACTCAACAAATGCATTTATTTTAACTTATGAATATAGTTGTAAGAGAAAGTATCAACAATTGGAAACTAAAAGACTTTACTATCCGTCCTCTTTTATTTTAAATTAGTACATATTAAATAATTTTACTTTTTTAAGACATTTGTGTTTTATTGACGTAGTTTTTAAATGTTATTTCAACAGACACCTTTAATTTTTAATATTTAAATACCTAGTTGTATTTTTAGAATAAAACTTATCATTCCTAATATATTTTGTTTTATTTAATTCAAAGTGAAGTTCTCACCGACACAGCGGGCTGTAGTAATTCATTTGTTTGCCTAAGATGATTGTTACACCACCAGACTTGTGGGGCCAGAACACAAGCAGCACACATCAAAAGAAAATGTTCCTCAAATTCTTTCAATGTGTGCTGTAGGTGTAAACTGTAGTTCGAGTTCGAAAAGTCGGTGCATGGTGTGACTGACCATACTATTGGGAAGTATTATAGAATAGACCACGTCGCGACGCGTCGCGGTAATCTGACTAAGCGCCTGCAGTTTTGGTAGAAGTTAACCCAGATATGATACTTGCTAATACATTTTTAGAAGGCGTTATTTCGTTTTTTTTTTTGTAATAACTGTTATATCTATTAGATTAGAGCTTCCTAGGACTGAAAAAATGTATGCGCAGGTACAAAGAGCATTCAACCAGACGAGAGAATGGCAGACGACTTTGTATCTATACTAATCGTCAATATTTTCGAAACGACGACGACGTGCGTAGGTACTAAATATCCGTCACCGTCACCTTGGCCGCACCATGCAATAGATTTACACCAACTGCTCTCATTATTTAGTAGGTACCTATTTGGTACCTTTGTTCATATTTCAAGTACCTACAAAAATCGAAAATATAAACGATACAAACGTCAGGTTGGCCGGCCCAGCTTCGATATCTCGACATCCACCGCGACCGTTCCCTGCTCCACGTTATAATATGCCAATAATTTGTAACTATTTGGTACCTACGCAAAAAAAAATACACTTTTAGCAGGCGCTACTTATTAAATATGTTCTTTTTTGTAATAACTTTTTATTATAGCTTTCTGTTATTTTTTTTACAAAATATTGGCATCGTTAATGTTTTCGAAACCACGTAGGTAATAAATATATGAACAAAGGTACCAAATAGGCAAATCTGTTGCATGGTCCGGCCAAACTGACGGACACAGAGAAGGTACTTAGGTACTAAATAATGAATGAGCTTAGTTTGGTGTAAATCTATTGCTTGTTCCGGCCTGGCTCACGTACGTAGGTCGGGTCGGAACGTAGGAATAACCCCGTATATATTACTTAACTCTATGGAATAACCCGGCCGATATCATGTCTCTGGTCTGGTGGTCTTGTCCGCTAGGACTAATGTTCTATGAAACTGGGTCCGCACGGGTCTGACATGTAGGTAGATTCGAATGCTGTCGTGGTGCTAACAGATGTGCACAGTTTTGATCACATGCAGAATAAACCTCATGGATCCGGCTCGAAGGACCTAAAGATGTGGCTTTTGAAACCTCAACACCCCTAAAATAAGTAAGTAAATGATAAATGAACCTGCTCTATATAAAACTGGGAATCGATATAATAGGGATTTGTTGAATCAGGAACATGTACAGTTGTAAATATATTTTAAAGTAAGTAACTTGATGAGTGGGAGTGAGGCTAAGAAGTAAGTATATACGATATAAAGTATACTTGTCAACTTGTTCAACCTAATTTAGCTATTCGACGATAGATGGCAGAAATAAAAAAATTAAAAACCGACTTCACTTTATGTTTTTTTAATGTTTTTTTAATTTCAACCTTAAAATGTAACCTACTTTCAACTACCACTAAAAATCATCAAAAAAATTTGACCATCGCTGTGGAGTTTATTTATTTTATTAATCTATACTAATATTATAAAGCGGAAGAGTTTGTTTGTTTTTTTGTTTGTTTGTTTGAACGCGCTAATCTCAGGAACCACTGGTCCGATTTGAAAAATTCTTTCGGTGTTAGATAGTCCATTTATTGAGGATGGCTATAGGCTATATTATATTTTCAAAAAAAATAGGGATCCTTACTAAAAGTTCAATAATGTAACACAAGGTGTGAAAAAAATGACCAAAAACTTCCTTACGGCGCGTGCGCTGCGAAAACTATTGGATATAGAACAAAACTATGTACTACAACTTTGTAGAACATGTAATTGTCTACAAAATACATCGCGACACCATATGTCTAACTATTGTAGTTATCTCACAATAAGTGTTTTTGTAATTTTTGTAAATAATTAAAATGCCGTCGCTTTAATAACCTTTTATTTTGTACCTTGGTATTAATCCTTATCAAAATAAATTACTTTATATTCAAGACGAATTCAATACCTTTCTAGGACCTTTCATTCAAAAGATATCGCGATATTAAAAATGTAAGTATGTTGCAACCAAATAAGTATTAAGTATTGCGCGCGCACGTATGAGCGCGGTCGGCTCCTTGCAAAGCGGTTGTGCTCAGCGATACTTTTTAATACTTCTTTTTTAGGGTTCCGTACCCAAAGGGTAAAAACGAAACCCTATTACTGAGTCTTCGCTGTCTGTCTGTCTGTCTGTCCCTCTGTCCGTCTGTCCGTCTGTCACCAGGCTGTATCTCATGAACCGTTATAGCTAGACGGTTGACATTTTCACAGAAGATGTATTTCGGTAGCCGCTACAACAACAAATACTAAAAACAAAATGAAACAAAAATTTAAGAGGGGCTCCCATACAACAAACGTCTTTTTTAGTTATTGTTGTCAATTTCCGTATCTAATTAGATTTTGTATTATATAATTTTTGTACAGATGTTATAAGTACAAAATAATAAACAAACAAATCTAGCTGTGTAGCCCCGACATTAGCTGTGTAGCCCCGGCATAGAATAGGGTTACCCCATCTCATCCCGTGGGTGTCGTAAAGGCGACTAAGGGATCTGAGGGAGATTAGCTAACCTTAAGTACTCCCCGCGCGGTGGCGGATAAACTGCTTGATCCCTAGGAGGGTTGGTGTCAGGCAGGCGGCGGCCGGCCGTAAAATATTGCCAAATCTAATTGCAGCAGGTATGGTCAATGATGACTAACCGTCTGCGCCGACCCCAAATAAAAAAAAACAATTTGGGGTTTATCGGACCCCGGGCTCCCGAGAGGGATGCAACCGGGAACATCGCTCAGATGAGAAGAAATAAATAAACAAATCCTGAAAGTCACTTTTCTACGCGGACGAAGTCGCGGGCACTGCTAGTATAATATATTTATTATTATTTGTTTATTTATTCCGTGATCCTATCCTTCACCATGCCATGCCTTCGCCGTAGAGCAATGTATGTGTTTTATAACTTTATCAAGTTACTAAAAAACCCGGCCAAGTGCGAAACTCGCGCACGAAGGGTTCCGTACCACTATCACAATTGGGTACGGAACCCTAAAATGGTTTACAACAACTTTGATTCAAAGAAAATCTAAAACTTTTATGAAACTCTTTGGACAGTGAAGGCAGATTATTATATTTGACAGATAGGGCAGCCATTTTGAATTCCATGACCAACTCGATTTGTCCTGACCAATCAGAAGCGACCTCACATTGTACTAAACTCCTTGTTATTTTTGAAACACGTTTGTTGTATGGGAGCCCCTCTTAAATATTTGTTTTATTTTGTTTTTAGTATTTGTTGTTGTAGCGGCAACCGAAATACATCTTCTGTGAAAATTTCAACCTTCTAGCTATTACGGTTCATGAGATACAGCCTGGTGACAGACGGACGGACGGACGGACGGACGGACAGACAGACAGCGAAGTCTCAGTATTAAGGTCCCGTTTTTACCTTTAGGTACGGAACCTTAAAAAACATCATCCATCAATGGAATCACAAAGAGACTGTTTCGTTTTATTTCAAGATAGCTTATTGAAACATGTCTTACGCATTTTAAAAAAACTAAAAATTCCTATTGGAAATTAGATAAAAGGTGAAGACACTAGCGCCATCGCTAAGAGACTACAGATTTTATTTGTTTAATAACGTTTCATTCTACGTCAAAATTCACATTTACGTTTCTTTTCATGCTTGAATATCGTAGTTGTATACTGGCAACAACTACAAAATATAATTTGACCTTTGGAAATCACCGGTTTTGTTATCATATTATTTTTTGATATACTTTATAAATATTTCAAGGTACGAAATTGTTTTTATTGTTTGCAAACTATCATTGAAAAATATTTTTTCAATTAATTTTAGCATATATACTTTTCTAACCATTTTTTTTATTACTGGCCATGGTGGACACAAAAACGTTTGACACAAAAAAAAGCATAATTACAAATGGCGTTTACGTAGTGTAGACAGATGTATTCACAGCCACGATGGGCGATGATTCTTTGATATTACGAGAAGATGGCTATATACGCATGAACTTTCCTGTTGCTTCTCTAACGTATCATAGTAATTTAAATATAATTCTGGTGAAGAGTGGAGTAGGTGGTGTGCACGCTTTGGATGTGAACTCGGGTGTGATTCTGCAATCTTCTTGCTTGTCTGCGGGTAAGTGGAATGCTTTTATTCCAATAGCGGTAGTTTTACACCTTTCTAACTAGCGACTAATCGGTAAAACATGGATTATGTTATCAATTTTTCAGTAAAAGCTCCATTTAATTCGCGGTAGTTTTGCGATGGCCTACATTGTTAGTGTTTGACAGTTCGCTATAAACAATGCCTAGTTCACAATGAGACCGGAATATGGTTTTAGATGATGGGGGTACGCTGGGTGTGGAGTATGCGTCCGGCGCAGATCGGGTGTTCGTCTGGGACAGTAGTGGGATCGGCGCCCGAACAGACTACAACGGTGTCTTGCTACTACACACGGCGCTGCAGCGACCCCTGCCTTCTTCACAGATCGAGAAGAACATAAGGATCGAGCTTGTTCTGTCTGAGGTAGGTTCAACGATTCCTTGTTTTTCGGGTAGGCATATGTTCTCTTTGTCTCACTACCTAGATCTCTATATTCTATCTTGTACCAGTGCATATATCTCCTTTTGCAGAAATATATGACATCATGTATATAATACAGTCTGCTGCTAAAGTGGATATCTACCATAGAGTTTCTAAATTGCCATCAGAATGTATAGGGTTGAAAAACATAAACCTTTTGCTGTTGTGTAAAAAATGGTAATGCTTTGGTTACAATATGTCAACTACTTCTTCTAGTAGGTACTTACCCTATCTATCATTTTACAGGTTCTTATATTACCAATAGTTTTAGAGTGAGATGGGTTGATAGCTAAATGATTAGGAGGGATCAAGACAAAGTTCAGTATAAGTGTTCAGCCCTACCCATGTATCAGTACTCTTTGCCTGACTCCTAGTCAAATTCATATGAAATTGCATAAAATTGACTTATCTAGGTCACATTTCAGTTGTAATATTGCAATCACTTTATACACAGATGCCATTTCTAGTCTATTCTTCTCCATTTTTACGAATGTGGGTATATCATAGAGATTTTTTCAATTATAACCAATGGTGATTCAAAGTGCACTAGGTCAGTTTGTATTTAAGTACAATCTGGTAAAATTGACTACTTCATAGTTTTACAGTGGATTTCTGTAACAAATTGTACCTGCTTAGTCTAGATTTGATCTGTCTCATGCACTACTATCATGTTAAACTATGCTTTTTTCACTGTAATATTGTAGCATATTATAGCTTCAGCGAAATGAAGTGTGTTTTCCCTGTACCTACCTACTTTTGGTTCAAACTACATACAATATTATTTATTTGATTGCACCATAATAAGCAACATTTGATTGAAATGGATTTAGCTTTTTTAAGCATTTTTATTTAGTAAAGTATAGGACAAATGTTACACCACTAATATTGTTAGCTTTGATGTTTGGATGTTTGTCTGTTAAATCAAGTAAAAACAACTTAAAAAATTGGTGCACAGGTAGTTTATAACTAGTGTTGTCTGGGATTAACATATATGTAGAATACATTCTATCCTGGTTTTCCCACAGGAATGACAACTATATGTATATGTGTACCAATAAAAAGAGTAGGTAGTATTACTAAGTCAAAGGTTTATCGTGATGACTAAGAATGTTTGTACTTATTCTGATGTTAAGTTTATACTACTAATATTATAAATGTAAAAGTTTGTATGGATATTTGTTACTCTTTCACACAAAAACTACTGAACCGATTGCGATGAAACTTGGAATATAGATAGCTGGACACCTAGAATAACACATAGGCTACTTTTTATCCCCTAATTCCCGCGGGATCGGGACTTACGCGGGTGAAACAGCGGGGCGCAGCTAGTAATTTTATAATATTCGGGAATTTGAATTTCAAAGCAAACTGCAAGTAATTAAAAGACTAAAAGACTTATGTTTTGAATAATTACTTAAGAATGTATTTTGTATGTGTGGCATAAGATGTATTTAATATCTAAAGCTATTGAACAGGATAAACATTGTTACACCTTACACTTCCATATAGTAACTCTCAATAATTGTCAAAATTGGGACTCTGTGGCAAACATATAACCAAGAAGAAAATCACATCACCATCCCTTTCTATAAGTCTTGTACATTCATTAGTTGAGTTCCCTCACAAATTATAAGGTCGCCCAATATGCCACTATAGTCTCGAATTTTTCTTTTGTAGCTTTTGAGCAGTATAAACATTTTTACACCCTACACATCCATATAACTCTTAATAATTGTTAAAATTGTGGCTCTCTGGCAAAACATATAATGAGGAGGAACACTAACTTTTTATCCCGGCAGAGGGCGTTAGTCGAATGTTCTTAGGTTTGAATTAAGAACTGTCAAACAGGTGTTTTTTACAACTCTCGGCGCCAAATTGGCCATATCAGTCTCCGACCGAAAAAAAAAAAACTCGGCGTTTTCATTCGAATCACAATCAACACCATCAACAAAAAAAAAAAGATCATCCGATGCCAGCGCCATCTGTTCACAGCTTTGCGTGTGCCACCCCATTAACCAAGAAGAAAATCACATTACCATCCCTTTTTATAAGTGTTGTTCACTCATTGGATGCCTGGATGAGATCGCTCACAGATGATAAGGCCGCCCAATATGCCTCTTTAGTTTCAAGTTTTTCTTTGTACAATTTAAAAAGAAAATCATAAATTGCATATCATATTGTGATCTAAGTACTTAAATTCTTCTTTTCGTGTAGTGGTGTGTCGCACCTAGTGTTAGAGTTCTCAGGTCGCCCTAAGGCCTCTAACTTAACTTACGACTGCTATCAGAGACAACAACCTATCTACTGACAAGTCCTGTCTAATAATGTACCACAAAACTATGTTTTAGTGCCAAAATAATAGATCATTGTTTTAGTACCACTATTGTTAATAAAACAATGCTTTGTAAAAATAATATAAGATAGAAGTTCTTACTAGATCACAGACTTGTATTTTGTGCATTATCAGTATAGTACCTACCAAGTTTTTTATTAATTTATCAAACAATATCCACAGGTATCAAGGCTTTAATAGTCTATACTTTTATACTAATGTTACAGCCAAAGGGCCTTTAAAGTCTCTGGTATAGTCAGGGGTAGACTAGACATGTTGATTTTTTTAGGTCTTATCTACCCAAATACAATCAAAATGCTTAATATTACTATGCCATGGCCCATAAATTAATTTAAGATCTCCTTTAGGATTACTTTTTATTTTGTAACATCCTAGTTACTTGTTTTAGGCTGTACTTTTGTACCAATGCTTGCAAAGTTTGGACGCCAACTCTATCGAAGGGCTCAGTGACTTTGTGAAAGAGTTGAAGAATTCTATCGATTTGGAACCTGTACGGAAAGGTGTCAAGGCACAAAAGGTAATATTACATACAATATGTCATTTTGATTTAAATATAATTTATTACTATTTAATTGATTATTTCAGTATTATAACCTCTGATAGATTGCTATGTTTTAGAAGGTATTATTCACATTTGTCATCAGGAAATAAGCCTATAGACAAACAGACTGCATTTCAACTGCAATTTGCACTGTATGAATGCAGCTAATACAATGAAGCCCGATTGCAGTTGGTTTTGGACTGCACAGGCTGACTGCTATCAGGCTGCACACTGTACAGTTGGGTAACTGCATGCATTCAAACTGCAAAACAGACAAAGTGCAGTTGAAATGCAGTCTGTCTGTCTAGAATCTAATATGTACTATGCTGCTAATTTTACGCCACAGATATACTAGATATTGTGTCTTAATTCGGCTCTATAGTTGACATAATGAGATGACAAAACTTTTTGAGATTTTGTGTAATTAATTATTATTTATTTAATAGAAATCTCCAGTACATTTATATCGAGGACACTTTCCCGTTGACTGTATTATTTATTAAACCTATTTCTTTCAACCCCACAGTGGAGCACAGTGACAATCTGGCTACCTCAATCCACATTACGATTGGTGACCACCAGTGTAGTCCAAGAACTAAAGGGTCAGAATCGACGGATCCCAGCCTTGGCCATAGCTTCAGCGGTCGGTCAGAGAGCTAATGAGCTCGTGCCATGTTCAAGGGATGAGGAGTCGCGGCCGTTGATGTACTCCGAGGCTGAGAGGAAGGAGACCTTCAAGCGATGGCCACATATGGACTATAAGTAAGATTTGAAACTTGTGATGAGATTGGGAAGTCCGGGGTCCGCTTTCCTACTTTTATTTGCCGCCGCCAGACATAGGTTCACATATTTGAACAAATATTTGATTGCTAGTAGTGTAGCACGCGACTTTGAATATTTGTTTAAAGTTTGAACCAAGATTTGTACTTTGCCAAACGGAGTCGGTTATATTAGTGCACATTAAAGCGTTCAAAGATGAATGTGTGCAAATGTTTGTGTAGCCTAACACACTTGTTTTGAAAGCTTTGTAAAGTCTTAAAACATTTGTTCAATTATCTTCACATGAACATGAACAAATAAAATAAATAAATAAATATTGCACGACGTTACACACAGCGCAATCTAGCCCCAAACTAAGCACTAGGCTTGTACTATGGGTACTAGACAACGGATATACTACATATTATACTAATGTTGTTAATGCATATTGTATTATGTTTTAAAACTTTGTCTGGCGCCGGCATTATCAAGCCAGCATTGTAAAAAATGTGTTTTGATCAAATGCAGTTCCTACCTACTATATCATAGAGCATATCCCACCAGATGGGCGTTACCAGCTCGTATGGCCCAAGCCGGGTTCTACCACCAGCCGTCCCCGAGCGGCGACGACCGCGCGATGTGCTTCACGTGCCTGGTGTGCCTGGTTTGCTGGGAGAAGTCTGACGAACCCTGGGTTGAGCACGAGCGGCATTCACCCAACTGCCCCTTTGTGAGGGGAGAGTACACACATAATGTGCCTATATCGGTAAGTTTACAACGGAACCTGGCATTTTTAGCAGGAATTAAACTAACAGAATACGTATTGCATAACTTTAACGTTTTCGAGAAAAATCTAACAATGCTTGAGCCTTATTGAGATTGTGCCTGAGAAAGTTGAATTTGTAGAAATCGTAATGTAACGGCGTGCTTCTGTTCATGGTATCTCTGACATAATGTCCATGGAATTTTGTTCTTGATGGGGTCCCACGACAAACAAAACGACTCATTAGTTTTAAGAGTTCCATAGTCAACAAGAGGAGCACACTTAGTATATAGTTTAGTTTCCATTTCGTTGTAAGCTTATTCAGAATAAATATTTTTTCTCTTCATTAAAACTTTGTACATATTTTTGGACTTTAAATATTTAGATTACCGTCACTTATATGCCAGTTGAAACATTGAGTGTAACGTGTCCTAAGGTAACAAACGCCACAGCGTGCGCAGTCCCTTGCCCGTTCGTAACGGTCGTCTCCAAAGGTAACACAGGCGACCTGGTAGCCTCGGGCACGTCGGAAGGCAAGATCAACGTGTGGCGGTTCGACTGCGGACTCAAACTTGTCAAGTTCATACACCTCTCGCCCTACGACTCTATATTCAGTGGCATACTCACCACGGACTCGAATAAAGTGTGGTCGAACAGCTTAGAGAAGGATACTTGTGAGTATTATAGTTTGAAGATAAAGTCAGTTTGTGACGCGCCCAAATTAAATTAATGTTTTATTAAAAAACTAGCTGCGTCCCGCTTGTTTACTCGCGTAAGTCCCGATCCCGTGGGAATGTCGGCATCAAAAGTAGCCTATGTTACTCCTCGGTAATGTAGCTTTCTATTGCTGAAAGAAGCGGTCCAGTTGTTTCCACTAATTTTTAAAATAAATTGAAATAGAACACATTTTACTGAAATAAAAACAACACATTATTACGACATTTGCACATAAATGTTCATCAAACTGTATGAAAATTCATATAAAAACTATGAACTTCTACTAGCGGCTATGTAATTATAAAAAGGCTCATAAACTCTCATAAGTTTAAAATCCCGACTTCTAGACAAAGTCTATCAAATATAAACAAATATGACGTCACCGGAACGGCCCCGACGGAAGACAAGCGCTGGTCAAAAGGCTAGCATTATGCTGAGTCGGGGACCGTTTCGCAACAAATTGTCTACGATATCTTTGTTGTGTAACATGTATTTTGTATAAATTTGTTGCGAATAAATGATTTCTATTCTATTCTATTCTATAAATAAAATATTCTTCAAACAAGTCCGTGTATCCCAATATAGTTAAGGCACTTACGTTCTGTACTGTCCTGCCTTTCTTCCTTTATTTGAATAGGAATAGAAGAAGCTAAGTTTTCACTAATTTCAGCCACCTACGTCATCGAGTTATCAGCGATGGCGTTCGTCGGAATGACGTCACAACAAGACCCGTATCCTCAAGTACAGAGCAACGAAAACGTCGAGAAAGATACGAACGGCAACCGAGCAAAACCATCTCTCATATGCGCGGTCACAGTCACACGAACTAAAATGGTTGAATTCGACGTACCAATACTGGAGGATTCCAGCAAAGCTCTCTTCGATGCCGGAGCTGACTCAAAAGAGAGCGTCCAAGCCATGAACGACCATAACCAAGCGAAAAACAACCTCTCACCTACAAATAAAATGCTGTTTCTTCTAACTTACGATATACACAGCTCTACGGCCGGATCGATAACGACTGTAGTCCAAACATCGAACAGCAGTGCCAACTCGAAACCCGGAGGTAGTAAGAAAGTCTGCACAGTCGCTCGCACCGATGACGCCAACATATACGACGATATATACTTCCAATATTCCGATGAAGATACAGAACTGCCGCAATGTACCAACGCCCTAATCGATGAACAGATCAGCAACGTTATCAACCTGAACGCTTCATCTAGTAAAGAAGACTGTAAGATCTGGGAACCTAAGAAGATTATAGTAACAAAGGCGAAGCATTTCAAAGTGATACCACCACCTTCGTCTGGCGGGGGTGGATTGTTACCAGATATGCCAGACCAGGGCCTCGGGCAAGCGAGCGTTTTGGACTTCGTTGGGAAGATTTCCCAGCTAAAGTCCTGGAAGAGTGGCACTTTGGACTCCGTAGGCACGAAGCTGGCTGACCAGACTGATGCCATATTACAACATGATCCACATCTCCAACATTATTTGAGCAACTTGGCGGGTCCGCTTGAGATATCAGACCTCAAGTGGTATGAGAGCAGTGATGGGACTGAGAAGGTATGTTTTTGTGGCTATTTCATTCTTGACATTTTTTTAAGCTGAGTACGGATTAAATGAGCGAGAGAAAGCGAAGGCAAACAAATGGATATCGAAAATCTATTTCTGGTCGGGAATTTGATTGCACGCTTGAATTGCGATTGCTTTCTCTGTTACATCCATACTGGTTCCTTTTCTTTCGCTCGTTAGTTAGTATGCACTTGCTTTGGTTTGTACCCATCTTTACATGTAATTTATTTTAGCAAATTATGACCAATTTATCTACACTTGTGTGTTTTTCCAAGATAAAGGTGACCGCATTCCCCAAGCTGGGAACACAGCCAGCAATCGGCAACGGCAACAACGACGGCTTCGACAGCGACCCGCCGCAAGAGGAGGCCGTGACCCAAGGCGTCGCCGTCCAGTGCCTTGCTCTTCCCTCCAAGATGGCTCTCCGTGATGACTCCAAGGTCACCCACATGCTACCAACTGAGGACAAGGAACATCTCCTCGTCATCGTCTCCACTATCGACCCGGAAAAAGTGAAGCTAGAAGAGGAAACCGACCCCGATGGAGATACCAACATGGAAGTCGACGATTCTGAACAAAATGATAAACTAAAATCGGACGCGAAAGCCTACTTTATCCTGTACGAGATTTACAGCAAGACTTCGATTTACACCCTTGAGGATAATCCGGTTGCTTTCAAGGAGTTGCCGTACAATGAGAGTCCGGTTGACGTGTGCTTGCTACCAGCCGACGATGAGACTTATTCATTCGCGTCGGTCGGCCTCGACGGCTGCCTTCGGCTGTATTCGCTCCCGGACTTCGAGATAATATCGGAAAAACGTGTCTCAAAGGGCCAGTTTACCTCGGTTACCTACTGCGCTTCCGTCGATCGCCTTAGCGTCTCCACTAAGCACGGAATGATTTACTTCTACGCGCTGAATAATGGAGAAAAGGACTCCACCGGAGATTTAGACGAGGATGAGTTTGCGAATATCGACTTTGACATGCTCGCGCGTCCGTCTCGCGATGAGACCGGTGCGCAAACGCCCTCGAATATTATCATAGCAAACAAGCCTGAGCTCGACTTGGCCGATCTTGACACTCTTATAACATTGACGGGTTCCTATGGCACCAATACGACTGTTCCGTACAGTGCGGTCGTTCCGGGATTCTGGTGCGAGCTCTCCCCAGCGCAGCGCCCGCGCTCCGATCACCAGAACAACCGCACCTGGCGACTACAGAACACTTCCTCGACTTGGGACGAACACGTCCTTGAACTTACATTACCGTACACCGTCTCGTTGGCTCACATTGAGTTCGCTTTCACGCTGCAGTCAGCCTGCACGGCCAACTTGCCGGTCATCATGGTTACGCTTTTGAAACAGAATCTACATGGAATAGGTTACAAGAAGGATGCGTCTTTCGGGCATAGATCCGAGTCGCCGATACATTTTCCCGTCGTTGACGCAGACATGTCGAATTTGGAGAACCCGATTCATAGCGAGGAGTACCTACAGGCTCACAATGCAGAAATCCTGGCCGGGCCTTTGATTCTCTCTTCAGGATTAGACACGACTCAGCAGTCGGGTCTGTTAACTTTGACGAGTCCTCGCCTATACAGAGCTAGAGGACGAACGTTTCTAATTCACATTAAAACGCTATTCCATCTTTCTAAAGACACTACCAGTAAAGGACCTGGTAAATCTGAGGATAGCAAGACCGCTTCTAAGAAATTCATCGGTTGCGATTGGCTACATCAGATTTCGTTGACGGTGCGATCTAGTCCGCACACTGAAGTGCCAATGGAAAGGCAACAGAGAATAGCTATGCTAGAATCGAACACCTTCCTAAACACTTTATGTGAAATCGCTGTTGGTAAAGAGGACCTTGAAAAGCGGAAGCTCGCTTTAGACATCATAATCTGGGTCGTATTCGTGCGTCTCCAAAGGATGCGACTCGCTAAAACCGAAAAGGGTAAAGACAAAACCGTTGAAACACAGCAAATAGAATGCATTAAAGTTTTGGATAAACACGTTGAAGCTTTGATAAGAAACTGCATACTCTGTGCTGATAGAAGTACTGCTAAGAAATGTATTAGAATCATTTTGATTACCATCGAGTAAGTTTACCTGTGTAATACATCTTTAGGGCCTTTTTGCACTGCATCCGATTCTTATCAAAGCCATTGCCGCAGAAAGATATAGTAAGACGACAAATACCGCACAAATCCGTCATTTATCGGCTTCGAATCAGACGTAGTGCCTAAACGCCCTTAGAGTTATTTAGTGTCTTGTTCGTTTTCCTTATTTGCTCCTTTTTCAGGGGAGAGAAACAACTGCCGAACCCATGGAAGTCGACATTTGAGTCGTCGGTATGCGCGGCAGTTTGTGCGTGTATCGAATACTCGGGTGCTTGTATATCTGCGGGTGCTCTGCGATGGCTGGGTGCCCTGGTCCAGAAGGTACATTTTTTCATACACTCATTTATACATTTTTTCGTAACATTAACCTAGATACAGCTGCTGGCCTCTTTAATGTCGCCAAAACCATTGCCAGGATAAATCTGAAGACGCTGCTGATAAAAAAGCGCGTCAAGTATGTCGGTCTACAGAAAAAATATTACTTTGTGGCTATAGCGCTGGAGACAATGGGTTGTTTGAGAACCGAGGCTAAGAAACTCATTAAGGAGTTGGGACGAAGAGTGACAGATAATGGTGGGGACTCCTGCCTGCCACTAGGGACCTTTGCACCGGGAACGATAATGGGCGGCTAATTCGATAAATTTGACATAGTTTAATCTTTGATATTCATTAATTTAGTTATTTAATTTAATTAGTGTAGGTACACACTAGACTGACTGTAATAACTGTAATTTTTATTTGACGAATAAATTGACCTTTGCTTGTTATGTCATGTAATATAAGACATTTCCATCCATCGTAGGTAGCGGAAGGCTCGCTGCCCACGACGGGCGTGTCCGCTGCGCGCGCCGCACCCGCTCTGGTGCAGAATCTCTTGGCTCTCCTACATCGTACTGCGACGCATCTGCTCCGGCGGGCGGATGCGTACCATCATTTACTTAGAGCAAGGTAACCACTTCTTTCGGTATTAACTGTGGGCCTTCAACAGTCTTAAGACCACCTGCTTTCGTGCACACTCGAGGATTTAATGGAGTCCAATCCTGCTGCAATTGCAGTAGCAAATATTTGGCCAGGAAAAGTTTTAAAAGAAGCACTTCTTTTTATTTTAAGATTACAAATTGCTGCGCTCCGCGGTAACACCCCGATCCCACGGGATTTACGGGATCAAAAGTGTCCTTCTCCAAGGTCCTATCTATCTCTTTACCAAAATTCGTCAATCGGTTCAGCGGTTTAGGTGTAAAAGCGTAAAGACAGACAGAGTTACTTTCGCATTAAAATAATAGTAAGGATTTTTACCTGTACTAAAGGATATGTTTCTCCCCAGGTTCGGTTTATACGGCCTACCGTTCGAGCACTCGATCTTCTCTCCGGAGACGCCCGAGCTGAGCCGCAACGGCGCTCCGGTGACGTACGCCAACGTACTGGTGGCGGACACCAGCACCCCGCCTCCGCCGCGCCACGACCAGCAGCTCCGGGAACTGCTGAACTGGCCTAAAGATGTGCCAGGTATGTCGTCTCATACATAAGCGGCAGCCGACCAGCTTAATTAGCCGTTCAATTAACTGCCTAGCAAACAAATAGGTTAATGACTGAGTTGTGCTTTATGTCTAGGTACAAAATAAGTAAATATGCGACAATGTCAATCACATGATCACTGCAATAAAAACCATGTGTTCCGACGACACACTAGGTTACTGATGATTGTAATAGAAAAAGGGTGGAGCCACACACAGCGCCAAATTGTAATAATTTAAGTTCGTTTAATTGGGGTAGCGACAATTGTAATGAAAAAAATACTAGTACGTGTGGTAAGATAATTGATTTTAAAGCCAAATATAAATTATCGTTGGGTTCGAGCCAACTAGTAACAAAAACTAACAAAATATGAGCAGGTTAACAAATCTTGGTGAACAAAGGGTTCAAAACCAACAAATAAAATAAAGTTCGGGCGCCATCACCTATAAGTAGGGTGAAATAAAATAAGATAACTAAAGATGCTCACCAATATAGCTTCAGCGGGGAGTATTAGATACTTTTAATCTGCAGGGGGGTGCCTGGAAGTCGTACTAAGGAAATAAAACTCCCTATACAGATTCAAAACTCCCATTTATTCGCCTGTTTGTGTATTATACCGTGGTAAGATAAAGAAATCTTGTGGTTTCGATTATGGTGGGGCAAAGCTTTGCTTTTTCAATACCAATAAAAGAATCTAAATTTGTTAAAACCAAAAACTAAAAGCTGACCTTCGTTCCTCCAAACGGTATTCAAAATCCAAACCAAGAATGTCCAATTAAAGTCTTCAAAATGTATCCAAACGAAGACGCATGGCCTCTCCAAAACAAAACATCTATGAGTAGGCATCCATAGTCAGGGCCTCCCAAACAAAAAGAGCACGGCTTCAAAAGAAACGGCCTCCCAAACAAAAAGCGCGTTTAGCTGTAAAGGTACAAAAGAAATCGAATTAACCTCACGGAATTTTCACAGTGGTATTTCCCAAAATTTAAATAAAAACTTACCGCAAAGACAAGATAAGTCGCTTGCTTTTCCAAAAAGCGGCTTTTACAATAATGAAGCTAAATTAACCTGTAACAAAATCAATCATTCCTTGTAAACACAACCTCCAAAAACGCGGTTTCGAAAAACTCAACAACCCAACCCAAAACTTACCAAAACATGAAAATGTAATGCCGAGCAGACACCACAGACATTACAGCTACGATTTAATACGTAAAATCCCTTGAACCCTCATCATTTCAGACGATTCCAGCGGATTTTCAAAAACAATTTTCTGGTCTCTCAAAGAGCCATCCTTCTAAATGTCCCACAGACAACCTATTGTCGAAATGTCAAAATGTTCTTTTTTTTAATTCGCGTCCTAACCTCCGGCACTCTAATGTCAATTGCCAACGAATGAATGAAAAAAAAGAAAGAAAAGCGCGGGAACCAAATTCGAATTTGCACAAATTGGCTTGCTTCGCCATAACATGTAAGGGAATGAAAAATGACATTACAATACCTCCCCACCAAAAAAAAATAAAAGAAAGGAACTTTCTTTTATGACAAAACTAACGACTCTACAAAACTCTACCAAATGACTCTACAAAACTCTATCAAACGACTCTACAAAACTCTATCAAACGACTCTACAAACAACGGCGAACAAACTAAGCAAAATCTCAAACTCAATACAAAATACTAATAATAAGCAACCTCAAAAATCTAACTATCTAACTAACAATATTTAGAGAATAGATATTAAGAAAATTGGTAATGGAATTGATTTAGCATCACCCATCTAATAACAGCTCTACAACTCATAAAGTACAACAAGAATCCTAAGATCCCAGAGACCAAATCTAAATAAACCACTTAACTTACTAAACTTTAACTCAAGACACAGTTGGACATGATAGTCACTGTTCCAATTAACAGTCAAGTAACTAAACAAACAAAACTATTCCTATTCAGGTTCTATGGAAGATCAGCTAGACAAAATTATCGCTGTCTAAACCCTAGTAGAATTTAATAAACTACTCTAACAGTAAGTTGAAAATAAAAGACTCTTAACTTGGACTCTCGGTTAGACACACTGGTCACCGACTTCGTTAACCAACTAAGTAAAGTTCCAAAGTCAAACAAAGATTTCGTCGCCAGCACAAAACATGTAACTGCAACTTCAAAGGAAATATCATCATCTGTGGTCAGCTCAACCCCACTGACTTTCTGAACACAAGAGACAATTTCAAAACAAAATTGTATGTGATCAGCACACCTCCACTGACTTTCTGAACACAACAAAACAAAATTGGTTTTTCCGTTAATTGGGAAACAATCCAAACAAAAACAAATGTATATTGTGATCAGCACATCCCCACTGACTTCCTGAACACAATAACATGAACAAAACAAATGTATATTGTGATCAGCACATCCCCACTGACTTTCTGAGCACAATAACATGAAAACAAATATGATATTTTACCAACAAGGCGGGCAAAATTCATCAAAGTCAAGGAGAACCGAAAGGTTTCCGAAAAGGGAATGTATAGGATAACCATTGAAAATGGTTTCCATTAGTTAAATTGTCAAGTCCGGTTTATAATTAAGGTAATGATCCTTTTAATATCGACAAACTAAAAGACTAAACAAAACATTCACAAAATATCTAACAAAATGTCAGAACAAAATGACAATACAATAGTTGTCTAAAACTAACAAACAAATTACTAACAAACGAGTAATTTCTAATTACATAAATACACTGAACGTGTCAAAATAAATGTACAAAATATACAAAAATAATCTTTTACCGCGAAGCATATGTCTGAATTCTAATTTTAAAAATTGTCGAAATTGTACCTAAGAGTAATTTTGATTTTCAAAACTCAAAGCCAATATCCGTTTTGAAGTCTCCTAACATACATCATCTAACACAGGATAATAACCTACATACTTCAATCTCATTCTTCTCTAGCAGATATCCAGTCAACAGAACAAAACATCAAAATTGAGCCTGAAAAGGTTTCTCAAAACTAATAAATTTTAATATTTAACAATATCTTTTACATGGTAACGACCAGAATAGTTTTTATTTAAATCTTTTAAAACATAAACATTATCAGTAACTTTATCTATAATTTTACATTTAATAAACTTAGGTGCAAGTTTAGCCGAAAAGTATGCCAAAGCATTAGACTGAACAAAACTTCGTCTCCAAACAATATCTCCAACAGCAAAAGAAATAATCCGCCGACCGTGGTTATAGGTACGCGCGTTGCGCTTATAAGCTTTAGTTAAATGAGCTTGGACTCTAGTAAATATATTTCCAAGTGAATTTAAAGAATAAGCAAAAGAGTTTCTTTCTCCTAAATTAATATCATCCAAATTTTCAAAGGAATTACTAAATCTATGCAAAGAAGCATCTATAATTAATTCTCTACCAAACATGAGAAAATTAGGAGTGTAATCCGTGGCAAGACTAACACTACTATTCAAAGCTAACTGAATATTATTTAAATATTTAGACCAGTTTCTCTGATCTTCTCTAACAAAACAAGATATACACGTTTCAATAGTCTTATTATATCTCTCAACAGGATTATTTTGAGGAGTATACAAGGTATTATAAAATATTTTAGTTATATTATAACTCTTCATGAAATCTATAAAATGTTTAGAAGTAAATTGAGTACCGTTATCGCACACTATGATCTTAGGAACTCCATATCTAAGAAAGATCTCTTTCTCGAAAATTCTACAAATTGACAATGTAGTAGCCTTGGCTAAAGGAAATATCCAACAATACTTAGTAAAAACGTCCACCACTGAAAGTATGTATTTATGACCAGAATAACTTTTAGGTAAAATTCCAATTATATCCACTGAAAGCATAACCATGGGTAAATCTACTTTTTTAGGATTAACCATCTGACCAAATGGTGCAGTTGTGCTATGTTTATAAGCCTTACAAATATCACAAGATTTGATATACAAATGAACGTCATTAAACATTCCGTTCCAAAAGTAATGTTGTTTAAGTTTTTTCAAAGTTTTATGAACTCCCAAATGACCAGAGTTAACATCATCATGATTAGACTTAATAGTCTCTACAATATGTTCTTTAGGAACAACTATTTTCCAATCTAAACGACTATCAATACCAAATTTATTTTTACAATATCTATATAAGGTTTTATCTTCTACTCTATAATTTTTATATTTAGTAGGGAATTTTTGACAATTAACAAATACTTTCTTATACCAGGGATCGTCAATATCATCCTCAGGTAAAATTATCTCTAAAGGAGTTGAAATAATAGCAGCAATTTCTATGCGAGACAAAGCGTCCGGCACTTGATGTAAAATACCTTTTTTATGAACAATATTAAATGTAAATTGTGAAATTCGAGTGGCCCATCTAGCTAATCTACCACTAGGATTATTTAAACTTAAAAGCCATTTCAAACTAGAATGATCAGTAACAACTGTAAACTCCATTCCTTCAACATAAGGTCTAAATCATTCTATTGAATCCAAAACAGCAAGTAATTCACGCTCGGTAACACTATAATTTCGTTCACATTTATTTAACGATCTGGAATAAAATGCAATAGGATGTTGTTCACCGTCGTCATCTTCCTGACATAAAACACTACCAACACCAACAGAACTAGCATCACAATGTAAGTAAAATTGTCTTCCAAAGTCGGGACAACGCAAAACAGGGGAAGAGATCAAACTATCTTTAAGATTTTCAAATGCAACTTCAGCTTCGTCGCTCCAAATTAAAGTTTTTCTAGAATTTTTACTACCACCAGTTAGTTTAGTAAGGGGTGAAGCAACATCAGCAAATTTAAATATAAACCTACGATAATAAGAACACAATCCAAGGAAACTTCTTAATTGTTTTACAGTCGATGGACGAGGAAAATTATTGATAGCGTCCAATTTAGAAGGATCGGTATGCAAACCATCTTTATCTACTACATAACCAAGATATCTTAGTCTATCTTTACAAAATTCACACTTTTTTAAATTTACTGTCAAACCAGCGTCTCGTAGAATCACGTAGACTTTCTGTAAATACTCTATATGTTCTGAAAAAGATTGATTTACCAAAACTAGATCATCCAAATAACGAAAGAGCTTACCATCGAACTCAGGACCAAACAATTTATCCACCAATCTTTGAAGTTCAGCAGGCGCATTGGTTAAACCAAATGGCATTCTAACAAATTCAAACAAACCCTTTCCTGCAACGGCAAATGCAGTTTTCTCTCGAGAAGACTCCTCCAAACTTAATTGTAAAAACGCTTTAGAAAGATCGATAGCAGAAATAAAACGAGCGTCACGAAGACTATCTAAAATTTTAGAAGTGTGAGGCAAAGGATACGAATCCTTAATAGTCATAGAATTTAAACGACGTGAATCCAAACAAAGTCTCGGACTACCATCGTTTTTAGTAACAATAACAATTGGAGAACACCAAGGGGATTTAGAAGGTTGAATAATTCCTTCCGCAAGCATAACATCTACTTCATCATTAACTATCCTCTGCATAGCAGGGCTCAAAGAAAAATATTTATGTTTAAATGGTTCACCAACGACGTTAATTTTATGTTGTGTCAGGTGAGTATGGCCTAAACCTTTACTTTCATATGAAATATCTTTAAAAAGTGAAACAGTATCATCAAGTAATTTGTGCTGTGAGGGAGAGATTTCAGCAGCAGTTGTAATAGAACAAGTCTTAATCTCAGAATCTACATCTTTGACAAAAACAATATCCTTCCAAAGTTCCTTAGCAAGATCAAATTTAATCCAAAAGTCGAATCCTAGAATAACAGAATATTCCATGTTAGGTATAACTATAAAATTTATAAATCTAGTAATATTATCACAAGTGACTGGAATCTCCATAGTTCCCAAAGCTTTTTGTTTAGAACCATCCGCAGTATAAGTATACTTTGAAATATTATTGGAAAATCTTTTTATTTTATATCCCAAATCCAAAAATATATTATGACTATTTTGACCCAAAATACATCTATTCGATCCACTGTCCAACAATCCAGAAAATAAATGTTCACCAACAGAAAATTGTAAAAATGGCCTAGAGTCATTATTCCTAGAAAAGATAATGGGTGCAGCTTTACAAATATTAAAAAATGTTTTTAAATAAGTCAACCAATCAGAGAACTCCTTTTTACAAGTTGCGGCATCAGGTTTACTTCCAACGCGATTATTAATTTTATTCATCGAGTCATCCTTAGTTTTATCAAAAACTGGAGCTCGATGCAGCCTAACTAGTTTTTTGACTCCGAAGAAGTATTTTTATCCAAATTACACGATGTGCAGTGTTTCCTAATAACACCCAACTTTTTACATCCAAAACAAATAATACCAGGTATTTTAATACAGTTTTTATAACCATGTCCAACTTCTTTACATTTTAAACAAGTAATACTATCAGAATTTAAAGCACTAGAATGAAATTTATCAAATTTATTTGGTTTATAAGACTCTTTAGGTGTCTTCCTCTCTACCAATGGTTCCAACTCCTTTCCTAACACACTCAAAGCATCTAAGCTTGAAATTCTTTTACCCAAAATATACGGTAAATAAATAGGCAACATGTTGTGTTTAATAATATCTAACAATGTCGATTCAGGAATAGGTGTAACAAGACTATGTGACATATCTAATATCTCTGTAATGAAATCTGGAAGAGACTCACTAGGTTTCTGTTTACGAGTACGCAAGTCATACTCCAAAATGTAATCGTAATCAAACTTATCAAACCGTTTCAATAAAGCAACCTTAAGTTCATACCAAGAATTTATTTGAGACCGTACAGTACGAAACCATTTCTCAGCAATCCCAGCCAACAAGTCAGAAAAACATCCAATTAAAAGTGACTCATCAAAGTTTCGCTAAGTGAAGTAATCTTCCACTTTAACCACAAACTCCCTAACACACGTCTTACCTTCAAACAATATACCACTCCTTTTCAAATCCGGTACTTTAAAACTACCCTTAGGAAGGTTTCTCCTAGTCGAATCACCAACAGCATTAAAAGAAGAGAGCAAATTAGAAGCAACAACCGAAGAGTGATGAACAGGTCTTCCGTTCTCCATAAAATTATCTGAAACTCCAGGCATATCACCAACATTCGCACGAGAAACATTCGGCATCACAAGATTCTCACTCCTATCCTCACCAGTACAGGTTCCAACCGTAGTTCTAGAAGTATCCTCCTCAGGAAATTGAATAGCTCGGTCCATTGTGAAAAATTTCAAAAATGTAATTTCTTAAATTAAAGTTATTTTGTTTAAATTCTAAGTTTAAATTGCAATAATATTTGTAAAATTCAAAGATTTGCCATAACCACTTACAATAGCAACCACAGTATCGTACCTCAATTTATGTAACAGTAAAATAAACAAATCTTAATCACTTGTGTGATAATGATAACTGATAATGTACACAAAGCCAAATGTAACCTTATTTTTCAATTAACAAGTAATAACCAGTATTATTTTATCTTAAAATATCTTTATAACCCTATAAGAGATACAAATAACAAAGAAACTTGTCTTAGTATAGCTATGTTAGACAAAAGAAAACAAATACCAAAATATTCCAACAAATAACACTAAAAGTGTTGTTCAAATTGTCCAGTATAACAATAATGCCACTTAAATTCAAATCTAAAGTAAATTCCTCAAAATATAATTAACATTTCAAACAAATATTAAGTTTACAAACAAACCATAGGTTTCAATATGTTTATTAAAATGTTCTAACAAAGCTTGCCATAAATAACCACCAAAACCACTCAAAATTACTCAAAATTATAACACAATGTACCACAATACACAAAAGTCAGGTCCCTGTTCGGCTAGGGCCAAATTGTAATAGAAAAAGGGTGGAGCCACACACAGCGCCAAATTGTAATAATTTAAGTTCGTTTAATTGGGGTAGCGACAATTGTAATGAAAAAAATACTAGTACGTGTGGTAAGATAATTGATTTTAAAGCCAAATATAAATTATCGTTGGGTTCGAGCCAACTAGTAACAAAAACTAACAAAATATGAGCAGGTTAACAAATCTTGGTGAACAAAGGGTTCAAAACCAACAAATAAAATAAAGTTCGGGCGCCATCACCTATAAGTAGGGTGAAATAAAATAAGATAACTAAAGATGCTCACCAATATAGCTTCAGCGGGGAGTATTAGATACTTTTAATCTGCAGGGGGGTGCCTGGAAGTCGTACTAAGGAAATAAAACTCCCTATACAGATTCAAAACTCCCATTTATTCGCCTGTTTGTGTATTATACCGTGGTAAGATAAAGAAATCTTGTGGTTTCGATTATGGTGGGGCAAAGCTTTGCTTTTTCAATACCAATAAAAGAATCTAAATTTGTTAAAACCAAAAACTAAAAGCTGACCTTCGTTCCTCCAAACGGTATTCAAAATCCAAACCAAGAATGTCCAATTAAAGTCTTCAAAATGTATCCAAACGAAGACGCATGGCCTCTCCAAAACAAAACATCTATGAGTAGGCATCCATAGTCAGGGCCTCCCAAACAAAAAGAGCACGGCTTCAAAAGAAACGGCCTCCCAAACAAAAAGCGCGTTTAGCTGTAAAGGTACAAAAGAAATCGAATTAACCTCACGGAATTTTCACAGTGGTATTTCCCAAAATTTAAATAAAAACTTACCGCAAAGACAAGATAAGTCGCTTGCTTTTCCAAAAAGCGGCTTTTACAATAATGAAGCTAAATTAACCTGTAACAAAATCAATCATTCCTTGTAAACACAACCTCCAAAAACGCGGTTTCGAAAAACTCAACAACCCAACCCAAAACTTACCAAAACATGAAAATGTAATGCCGAGCAGACACCACAGACATTACAGCTACGATTTAATACGTAAAATCCCTTGAACCCTCATCATTTCAGACGATTCCAGCGGATTTTCAAAAACAATTTTCTGGTCTCTCAAAGAGCCATCCTTCTAAATGTCCCACAGACAACCTATTGTCGAAATGTCAAAATGTTCTTTTTTTTAATTCGCGTCCTAACCTCCGGCACTCTAATGTCAATTGCCAACGAATGAATGAAAAAAAAGAAAGAAAAGCGCGGGAACCAAATTCGAATTTGCACAAATTGGCTTGCTTCGCCATAACATGTAAGGGAATGAAAAATGACATTACATGATTTAAAACAAACTGTGAATATCTTATTGAATAAACATTATGTTGAGTAGAGTTTGAGGTATACATAAGCGCTCGCTTCGTTCGTGTGTGTTTGTTTACAATAATAACCTAACTTTGTCGGTTCTGTGTGATGAACTCTCTTGTTATGAACTTTAACTCCTAGTCAATCGTTAAGTAGGCTGTTAATTAAACGGCTAATAAAGCTATAACTGTGTCAGTTATTTTATTATTATAAATCGTCCTTTAGATTGATTGCAACAATTCGAAACCTAATGTTCTACTTAGATGCGAAAAACACAAGTCCCTGGTGGGCCGCTAACAATGGAGCCGGGGTGTTCGGGTTCGGACTGAGCGAGGCCATGCCTCTCCACGTGACATGCCACGTGGCGTCCGACGGGACCAAGCTCGAGGCCGCGGGCTACCGGCACCACAACACCGTGGTGTCTGCGATGCCGGCCACTGCTGGACCTCAGCATCATCTGGTTTGTTTTAATATACTTCAACAGTAACAGCTAAGGAAGGCTTGCACTAGCCTGGATTATATGTTTAACTCCCAGGGTTTGTTAACCCACTTGCACGGTGTTATTTGCATACATTTGTGACAAATGTTGTGTCAACTGACTCTGTCTGGCGCAAGTGGGGCGAAGTAATTCTAATGCAACTAGATTTTTCTTTTCAAAGTTCCCAAAACCTTCCTTTCTTGTTATGGTACTTATTTTTAACTTGACGCTTCTAGCAAAGTTACACACTCATTCTGCTATCAGTTGATTTTATCATTCTGGTCAGAATCCAGAATGATGGAATGATCTGATGGAAAAAAAAAACAGCCACATCTATATTAAAAATCTCCTTTTGAAGTCGCAAAATGAGCACATAACCATGTTATTATTTAGCGCTGATCTGTATACTGCATAAATTAATGACTTGATACATCGCAACTTAGCAAAAGTTAGTTTCACTGTACTTTATCTCGTAGCTATGGGCAGCTGTAAAGGAAGGACAATTGAAGCAAAACTCTCAAGACCCTGACTCTTTGGAAGACGTCGAGAGCTCACTGATGGACTGTGATCCGCAAGAGAAACTTGACTTCTCCGAGGACAAACTATTCAAGGTAACATTGTATTTGTGGCTTTCTGTTACAGTCAAAACTAGTTTTAACTGATGCTCAAAACTGGTTTAAAAACGCTAAAGTTAGTGTTTTTACCAAACAATTGAAAGAGAGCGCATGAAATTTTAATTTTTTTGATGGTCACAACTAGTTTTAATTCAGAACAACAGTCTTCAGTCTTCAAGTCTAGAGTGTATATGTTTCTTCTAGTCAAGCATGTTACTCCATCGCCTCATTGTCGCTTCCCATCAGGTGAGATAAGGTTAAATGCAAGCCTATCTCACTTGAAAAAAAAAAGAATTGTGTCAACTGCTCGGTCAAAACTATCTTTGCCTGCAACTAATCTATTTATTTGTGACTAATAATTTGATATAAATTTGTAGGAACATGAATGCAACATCCCGTGGGCCGGGCTGGTCACGCGGCCGCCGCAGCACACGCTGCTAGTGGAGCGGATGCACTCCGGAGCGAGGCGGTACATCGTGCTCGACTTCGGACTGGTCGTCAGGCTCACAGACGTTGTACGTATCTATTTAAAATGTTATGTAGTTGTTAAACGCCATCTTTGACTTGACTTAAAACTTTGTATTTACCAATAACATGCAAATCATGGACTAGAAGGATAGATCGTCTGATAGTTATCTGTTTTAAACTCGTCTCTGACGGACGAGCTTCACCAGTTCCAAAGTCAAACTGTTTGGGATATTACTCACACACCTTTAAAAAAGATTGATCAAAATTCAAACGTCATTGTTACAATACTAGTAATCTAAGCATTTAATTAAAAAAATCTTGACACTTGGTTGTGTGAGGAGATTCACACCGTTCTATGTTCGTGAACGATGTGAATTTACTCGCACAATCAAATTGAGAGCTCGAATTGTTGGCGATACAGCTCACGCACACAGGGACAATATGCACGTGAATGTACTCACTCAATCAACACCGAGACGCAGTCGTGAGATACAACGGCGGTACCTGTATTATACCCCTCCATTTATACCCAAAGTGGTCATAGTTAAGGACGCTATAACATATATTATTTAGTTTTTGCAGGGTGATGTACCTGTATTATAAGTTGTGTATTTTTCCCCGTAGATAATCCCATCGTGCTCAGACCTAGTAACTCTCTGCATTGACATCTGGGTGAACAGTGAAGAGACTGACAGTGTGAAGTTAGCTTTTGCAACGGACATCGCTAATAGGAACCTGGTGCTGACTGATCTGCAGCCCCCGCCTCTATGCAGATATATGAAGGTAAGATTTGGGAAGTTTCTTACAATACACTTATAAGAAAATTACGCCTAATTTACCATTTACTTTACTTTATGTAAAGTTTCATCTGTTTTATGTGACACTAGCTGCGTCCCGCGGTTTTACCCGCGTAAGTCCCGATCCCGTGGGAATATCGGGATTATTGCCATCCTCAATAAATGGACTATCCAACACTGAAAGAATTTTTCAAATCGGACCAGTGGTTCCTGAGATTAGCGCGTTCAAACAAACAAACTCTTCCCCTTTATAATATAGTAAATAGATAATAGATTATTGCTGGGGACTAGAACCCGCGACTTCTCTTAGGAATTCAAAAAGTGCTAAATACATTTGACATTTCACGATAACATATCCTTCTATCCTTAGAAGGTGTTCTGTTAAACCGGAAAATGAGCCAACAAAATTTAATTTCAATACAACATCCCAAAATCAGAAGCTTAACCTATCTTAAATTGTGTTAACTATTTTGCTGCTGACAGCCTCACAAGCTTTTGCTACATTTTTGCCGACGTTGATTATCATCACGCACAAGAGCAAGACAGCACTAAGCCACGCATAGGATCCTTTGTGAATACGACTGTAAGACTCTACGAAACTATAATGAAATTGTGATTTTTTTTGTAGATAACCACAATAGGCCGATATGGTATGTCTGCAATGAAGTGCAAGATTCCGCTCGGTTGGTTTTACGGAGAAATCGCTGAAATAGCTAATGTCCAATCTTCTTTCAATGCGCTGAATGCTTTGCACCAAGATTTATCTTGTCGATTTAGGTAAGTGTCTAGTATTTATTGGTTTCCGTATTTTGTGACGACCTCTGTAGCGCATTTGACAAACGCCTGCGATGCAGAAGATTTTGGGTTCAATTCCCGTCATAAAAAACCTCTGTATGATCTATTGAACATGCACTTATTTATTTACATACATTTATTTACAGCATAATAAACAATCCAATGCACACCATATAAAAATGCTTGAGGAGCGTTGAGCCAAATATAGTGTTGTTTAAAAACATGAAAAACATGATGTCTATTCGTTGTTTAGTACCCATATCACAAGCCTAGTTGTGCTATGGAACTAAACAACGCTATAACAATGCAACGCCTTGGAGGGTGTGTATCAATGTGTATTTATTTCCACAGATTAGCAACAGGCAAACTCCAAGACCTACTCAATCCTTACTTAGAAATGTACAATGGCAACATTTCCCACATGATGGCCTATCTGAACAGCGCCACAGACCCCGACACGCGCGTCCTCACAGCCTATCACGAGTGTCTGGAGCTCCAGCAGCAACTTCACACCTGTGGAACCATCATGAAGAAGCTACAAAAGACCTCCGATAAGGGGAGGAAAGTGGCAGACTTGATTGAGAAAGGGAAAGTCAACTCTGAAAGCTTGTTGGAGACGGCTTCTACTGATAAGTTGAGAGTTATTACGGAGAATGTTGTTGATATGTTGCTGTATTTCTACTTCCAAATGAATGATGAGGTGAGTTTTTAAGCTTAGGAAACTGAGTTTATCCACATTTTATTTGAAACTGTCTTAAAACTATGGCAAAAATGTTTTTTTTTTGTTTTCTTTTAACATCCATTAGCTACATGCGCCATCGTTGTGGAATTGGCTCAGTGAATTTGCTGTGTCGACTTTTAGATTGACACTTAGTATGAATTTATCCTTCTTTTTCTTTTCGTATAGTACACTTAGTAGTACGAAAAGAAAAATAAGGTCTCACCTAGTGTTAGAGTTTGGTCGCCCTAACGGCCGAATACAGAAACGCATCTCAAAATTTAAGTTGCGCTTAGCA